>CM035809.1:28498562-28506062 GCA_020466095.1 Chlorops oryzae | reverse complement strand
GCAAATAAAAGAGACTTATATGAAAACTCGAGTGCTTCGTTGGTAACGATTACTTTTGAATGGAATAAAATAAAAGTACTCGGAGTTAAGAATTTTCGGTTCAATGAGTATCTATCTTAAAAAATAATTACTAACCCGAAACCGCATTTATGCTCTTAGATACTACCATTCTTTTTATTTTTTTAATGTCCTTGATATCACCTTATGTCTCTTAAATGTCTCAAAAAGCCCATTTGAATTGAGTTTTGGAGTCTTTTTATAACAAAAGAAGCGCCTTCCCCCCTGCGACTCCTCTAAAGACCAGAAATTCCCCTTAATTTATAAAGAAATTCCTCTAAACTAAACTTAACTAAACTAAACTAAACTAAACTAAACTAAAATAAACTAAACTAAACTAAACTAAACTAAACTAAACAAACTAAACTAAATAAACTAAACTAAACTAAACTAAACTAAACTAAACTAAACTAAACTAAACTAAACTAAACTAAACTAAACTAAACTAAACTAAATAAACTAAACTAAACTAAACTAAACTAAACTAAACTAAACTAAACTAAACTAAACTAAACTAAACTAAACTAAACTAAACTAAACTAAACTAAACTAAACTAAACTAAACTAAACTAAACTAAACTAAACTAAACTAAACTAAACTAAACTAAACTAAACTAAACTAAACTAAACTAAACTAAACTAAACTAAACTAAACTAAACTAAACTAAACTAAACTAAACTAAACTAAACTAAACTAAACTAAACTAAACTAAACTAAACTAAACTAAACTAAACTAAACTAAACTAAACTAAACTAAACTAAACTAAACTAAACTAAACTAAACTAAACTAAACTAAACTAAACTAAACTAAACTAAACTAAACTAAACTAAACTAAACTAAACTAAACTAAACTAAACTAAACTAAACTAAACTAAACTAAACTAAACTAAACTAAACTAAACTAAACTAAACTAAACTAAACTAAACTAAACTAAACTAAACTAAACTAAACTAAACTAAACTAAACTAAATAAACTAAACTAAACTAAACTAAACTAAACTAAACTAAACTAAACTAAACTAAACCTCTTAAACTGGTAACAGTGCTTGATGTCGTTTTAGAAAAAAAATATAGGTCGGTACCAAGGATAATAGATTATAAGGTTGCGACAATCAAGTTCAAAATTTGACTCTTCTGCGCATGTACACTTGTGACGAGAGTTTAAAGTATTCTGATTGGTTGAAATTGTTAAAAAATTTTGACAGATGTGTTTACAGCGTTGCCACTGACTTTTGAAAAACATACTACCAATTTGAAACTTTTTATCAAACCTGATTTTTACATACATACATCGTCCTTAAAATAAGATATTCTTATAAAATGACCAATTAACAAAACAAGATAAAGCTCATTCAGCAACTTGAATTAATAGTAAAACTCAAAATTTTTAAACACAGCCATGTGGCAGCACCAAAAAACACGTCACAAGTGCTAGAATAAAGCAAAAATCTGCGCATGTCATAATCTTATATTCTATCATTCTTGGGTCGGTACCCCTTCTTGTTGGAATTGATTGGAATATATTTAAGTCGTTTGAAACCACAGTACCGGATACGAACCAGGACAGAGTAAATTTTCAAATAACCATGGAAAACCGTTCATATTTCTTTCAAGATCTCGAAATAAAAATATCCGTTGTGTTTAAAAATAGGCTCTGATTACCACAAATAAAGTGTTTTTCCCAAAAAAAATCTCATAAGTGGTTTTCTTTATCCTATAACACCTTCATGCCCGCACCCCCTTGTTATCGCAGCGCTGCACAGCTCTCTACGTCACTGTCGTGCATGACAAAATCTGTTTATTTGTCGGATTCTGTTGTTTTTGTAACCTCACACTCGCTTCTGCTGATGCAGTTATTACCTATTGTTGTTGTTGCTGATGTTGTTGTTATTATTATTATAGTCGTAGATTTCGTTGTTGTTGTTGTTGGCGGGCTATTTTTGTTCATATCTTTAATGTTCTTGCTCTGCTTTGTGTGCTGTGTGCCGTGTGCTGTGTGCGCTGGTTTTACAGCACCTAAGCGCCCATGTACGCCTGAACTCGAATTTTCCGAAAGCACTCAAATTCGTAGTTCCAGTCCTAAAAGGCGGTTTATGGGCGGAGTTGAGGGCAAAGAGAGAGGGTATTATTATTTCTCGGTGTAATTTTGTACTTTGAATGCTGCTCCTTGGTCCTACATTTCCATTGAATCAATCGAAAACAGTAGCGAAAGGCAAAGTAGAAGTCGAGTCGGGCCGGGCCGGGCCGGGCCGGGTTCTTTAAAGGAAATTCTCGGTTGATATCTTGGGAGACTGATAGAGGGGGAAGCGAGAAAAAGAGAGAGATATGTATATGTAATATATTAAGAGAAAGCGAGAAAAAAATGCGTTTGAGAGAGATATATATGGAATGATATGAGATTAAAGATATACAAATAGAAGAAACGGAATGGGCCTTCTGCAATTTTATAGAGATTACTGAAGACGATTGGAGGTTAGATATGATCCGGTCCTGCTGATCGACCGAGAAGCACTCCCTCAACTGGCTAAAAGTAAAGAGGAAAGTGGGACTTGGTAAAAAGACTGCTGCGTAACTCCTATAAGTAGACATCGATTTTTGGATCCTTTATCTCTTTAAGAAGGGATCTTTGGATGAATGTTCATTCTTTAAACCGAAATATCCCTCAACTGGCTAAAAGTAGCGAGGAAAGTGCGACTTGGTAAACAGACTGCTGCGTAACTCCTATAAGTAGACATCGATTTTTGGATCCTTTATCTCTTTAAGAAGGGATCTTTGGATGAATGGTCATTCTTTAAACCGAAATATCCCTCAACTGGCTAAAAGTAAAGAGGAAAGTGGGACTTGGTAAAAAGACTGCTGCGGAACTCCTATAAGTAGACATCGATTTTTGGATCCTTTATCTCTTTAAGAAGGGATCTTTGGATGAATGGTCATTCTTTAAACCAAAATATCCTTCAGTTTAATGAGGTTCTCGTATTATGTATTGTTGTTACATGCATTGGACATCCTGTAAAAATTCTTTCTAAGGATGTTCTCAATACTAGCAGCAGCTCAGAAATTTGAAGCTGTGCTTCCAAAAAATGAATTTTCTCAAAAAACAAAAAACAAAAAACAAAAAGCGAAACTATATTTTCACATCGCCAGAAGTGCCAGTGTCGGTCGCCTTCACACTCACACACACCCACACTTACACACACACACACTATGTGAGTGCATAGATGGCCGAATGGAACATATGCATGCATGCATGTGTGCACAGAGTAAACAAAACTAACGCAATATGCATGACAGAATCCTTACTTAACTCCACGTTACGTATACGGCATGGATGCCGAATGGCCAAGCATTTATGCAGCGTCTGACACCGTCACTTGCAATCGGGAGTGTGTGTTTGTATGTGAGTGTGTGTGTAAATGGAAATGGGAGTCGCATTGTTCGTATGCATGTGTATTTGTGCCATTTGCTTTTTATGTAATAAGGTGTACAGTGTGTGTGTGTGTGTGTGTGTGTGTGTGTTGGCTGCATTTGTTTTAAGCTTCAGTATTGAGCTTAGTTTCTCACACTTTATTGTGGTTGCTTTTGTTGTTGTTTTTGTGTGTTTTTGTTGCTGCATTTGGCTGCGATATTGAATGAAGTAGAGAAAATGACCAAAAACGCCAATGGCGATGGTGATGGCGATGGCGACGTGAGCGCGCGAGCATGAGCATGAATGCTGGGCAGATCGACAGAAGCAGCATATTCCGCTGCCAATTAGATCTGTTAGTGGTGAGTGGAAAGCCCCAAAATTAAAATGGAAAGTAAATTGAAGTTTATGCGTTAAGTTGCAAAAATAATTGCATACTTTGCGGGGGGCAAGAAACTGTTTGTTTCAAGAAAAATGGTGGATAGGAAGTAGAAAGAAATGGGGTCAAAATTTGATTTCGATTTGAAGGGGTTTTCTTTTGGATTGAATTCATTGAGTAGATCAAAATTAATGGAAATTAATAAAATAATTTATTAGAAGAGATATGGTGGGTGGACCTCAAAGATGGCCGACTTTAAAGGTCATCCGATTTGGGATATAATACATATGTCTGTATTTGCTTAAATAGAACTGTCAATACACAACTTCAAGAGCTGAGTGATAACCTTTGGCATTTTGTTGAGCTTTGTGTGCCTTTGAAAAGAGCATGAGACAGCGCGTAGGTACTTTATATATGTATGTATGTATGTGTAGAAGTGGTTTCCGTTTTTTTCCCGACCACGAGCAGCAGCTGCTTTTTGTTAGCGACGCGTATACACCAACGTCTCCCGGCATTTTGTTGAGCCTTAAGACTAGCATATTGTGTAGGTTGCGTGAGGGACGTAGGAATGTTATCATTGGCTTAAAGCGATTCAGTGGCTGATATTATTTTCTGGTGCTTTAAGGGGCATGAACGTTTCTTAAGAACCGGGTTTTTCTTTTGAACAAGATTTCAACAATCTTTATTTATTTTTTCAAATAAGTCTTTTCAGGAAGCTTTAAGCTATTTTGGTGTCAAGAACTTACCATTTTCCCGATAGTTAAGAATTGTTAAATATTTTTTAAATATTGAATTGAAATTTCTAAATTTGTTGCCTACTTCGTGGCGTCGATGAGCTTGCACATTAAAATCAAGCATTTCCACAATAAAAAGTCAAAGACTTAAGAATTTTTTCTGACTCATATCGGAGTCATGATTCTTAGCCTCATGTTTTCTACATATTTCGGAGTCGAATTTTTTGTGCCTCGTATTTTTCATAGATGTATGTATGTAAGTATTTCGGACACATCGCATTCAAGAGCCGGAAAGTTTCTTGTATTTCGGACTCATAGCGCAATCATGTAAACGTTCCGGAGTCATATTTCTGAATCTCATATTTTCGACATAACGTAAGGTAAACGTTTCGGAGTCATGTTTTATTTCTGTACCTTTTTTTTCCCACATTTCATGTAAGTCTCATATATTTCAGACTCATTTCGGTGTCATATTTTCGAGGCTCATACTTATCAAATATTTCGGAGTTATTTCGGAGTCGTGTTTCTGAGCCTCCTGTTTTCAACAAATTTCCGATTCACTACAGATTCGTGTATCTGAGCCTCATATTTCTCACCAATTTCGAATTCGGAGTCGTGTTTATGAACCCAATATTTTTTTTACAAAATTCGGACTCATTTCGGAGTGTGAAACATTTCAGACTCATTTCGGTCTCATATTTTCGAGCCTCATACTTATCAAATATTTCGGAGTCATTTCGGAGTCGTGTTTCTGAACCTCATATTTCTCACCAATTTTGATTTCGGAGTCGCGTTTATGAAGCTAATATTTTTTACGAAATTCGGACTCATTTCGGAGTGTGAAAAATTTCAGACTCATTTCGGTCTCATATTTTTGAGCCTCATACTTATCAAATATTTCGGAGTTATTTCGGAGTCGCGTTTCTGAGCCTCATATTTCTAACCAATTTCGATTTCGGAGTCGTGTTTATGAACCTAAAATTTTGTAAAAAATTCGAAGTCATTTCGGAGCGTGAAAAATTTCAGAATCATTTCGGTGTCATATTTTCGAGCCTCATACTTATCAAATATTTCGGAGTTATTTCGGAGTCGTGTTTCTGAGCCTCCTGTTTTCAACATATATCCGATTCATTTCACAATCGTATTTCTGAGCCTCATATTTCTCACCAATTTCGATTTCGGAGTCGTGTTTATGAACCTAACCTTTTGTAAAAAATTCGGAGTCATTTCGGAGCGTGAAAATTTCAGACTCATTTCGGTGTCATATTTTCGAGACTCATACTTATCAAATATTTCGGAGTTATTTCGGAGTCGTGCTTCTGAGCCTCATATTTCTCACCAATTTGGATTTCGGAGTCGTGTTTATGAAGCTAATATTTTGTAAAAAATTCGGAGTAATTTCGGAGCGTGAAAAACTTCCGACACATTTCGGATTCGCAAATTCCGAGTTGTGTTTCTGAGCCTCATATTTCTCACCAGTTTCGACTTATTTCGGAGTCGTGTTTATGAACCTAAAATTTTGTAAAAAATTCGGAGTAATTTCGGAGCTTGAAAAACTTTAGACACATTTCGGATTCGCAAATATTATTGCTCCAAAAATGTTCCCCGGGTTAATTCCTCTCGTAAACTCTTCAAAAATAACGCTTTCATAATTTTCGTAGTGCGTTTTTAGGCTTTCCAACTTATCAATTTTAAATTAATTACCCAAATAACGAGATGCAAGCAGAGCGAAGAAACGCACAATTTGATGATTGCCTAGTAACCCAGATCCAAATCGCCGTCCTTAAGCTATATCAAGCACATTCATATACATATGTACATATATATTTTTTAATTAGGTACATTTGAAAGGAAAAAGCGAAAAATGAGTAGTTATTTCCATGGAAATGGAACAAAAAATTGTTCGATATCAGGCTTTTACTGGAAAAGGCTACAGTGTTTCAACAGCAATTTCTCCGAATGTTTCAAATCGATTTCTGCTCTTGAGGGCAGATAGTATAAATTGCATTGCCTACTTCAAGGCGTTCAAGTGGTTGAAATGAAACTAATTAGATAAATAAAAAAAAATCGTATGAAGCTCTGTAAAATTTCCCCAAAGGCGAAGCTACCAACATTTGAAGAGCGCACATTTACCTACCATCCATCCACTTCATTTAACCTTGAACGCATTAATTTTCTTCGCATCCACTTGAAAAACTAACATCACGTGCTTCACTTCAATAGATTACTCCATGCATGGTAGCAAGCACGTTCCCAATTCCCCCGACCCCTTCTCAGCCACCACCCACCCCTATTTCACCTGTTGATAGCAAACGCCGAACATGAGGAAAACCTCAAAACTACGCTTTAATAGCCTCTTCTCATCTGCATAAAAGGGGCAGTGGCAATGAGTATACATAGTATGGATGCATGGATGAAAGGTGAATGGGTGGAGGGTAAGGAAGAGTGGGACGAAGAAACAGATGAAAAGTGAAGGCGCGGATAACAAAGAAGGAGTCCTTTACTCGATGAACTCTTTTTCACGCTTAATTAAAATTGGCAACGCCGTGCCACCGCCGCCGACGACGCCACCGCTTCGTGCCCGAGAGTCCAACGAAATCGAATCGAGTCGAAGCGTCTTTATGTGAAGGCCACCAGCGAAATCGAATTGACCGCAAAGAATGTGCGCGAGCAGTGAGAAGTGGGGATAGAGAGGAAGGAACAAAAATGTAGAAAAACATTAGGGCGACCTTAACCAAACTTGGTATCAAAACAGAAACAACACCAATTCCTAATTGAGGAGAGCCCATTAACCGCGAAACCACTTGTTAATCCTTAACACACACAAAAAAAAAACCAGACAATCAGTTTCGTTTGGTTTAGGGAGGGGAAGAGAGCCTTGAGATTACTTGCAGCACTTCTTCATTTCAATTCAGATTCCGAT
>CM035809.1:28361062-28493562 GCA_020466095.1 Chlorops oryzae | reverse complement strand
GCAAGACTAAAAAATACCCTTTAATCATGCTCCAAGACTCTATCGATAAGCTTGAGGAATGATCCACTTCTGCACATTTGTATTACTTGATCTAACGCTCAATTCTAAGAGCGGTCTTGAGAGCAGGGACGTGAACCGGGTGGAAAATTGGGCCGGTTCGGTTCGGCGGTTCGAACTTTTGGATTGGTTCTTCAATCCGGTTTCTCTACTTCTTTGAACCGGGGTTTCGGTTCGGGAATTTCTCAAACTGAAAATAGCACGTGTTCCCAATTCTAACGCAATTTTTTACTATTTAAGGTTAAAATTTGCACAATCAAAAGTTAGTGGTGATTACCTTACTCATATTAGAGATGGTATTGATACTAGTTTCATAAGAATATCGACTTCGAGTTTATGATTTCTGGCCTATGGGAGCGACCATTTTGCATGGTTGCAGGCAAAAATGGAACCCTGAACCTTATCAAAAAGGGGTTCGGTTCAAACATTTGTGAAAAACTTCGGTTCGGTCAATGGTTCGGTTGAGAGACTCGCAGAGGGCGCTGAAATCGGGAAGACATGGAACTTTCCATGTGGTCCGACGATTTGGGCGCTCCTACTCACATAATGGTATAAAATAAAATTTTTTTAATAAACAGGATGTTTCATTTCTTAACGCTCAAGTAGGGGAACGAATTTTTGGGAAATTTTCTTAAGTAAGAAAATGCCTCGATTGAATTCGCTGAAGGCTTCAATGCAAAATGCCTTTTATCGTTGGTGATAAAGTCAAAAGTATTTTTAATCTCCTTTTGGTTCATTAAAGCCAGTAGGGATGATTACCGCATCCTGGCGAGGAACTACTTTCTTTCACAAAAGCATTTCTTTGCGTCGGGAAGTTATGAAATTGATTTCATTACTTCATGTCCTGTGAAACGTACGCATGCTTTTTTCTATTTTGGCCGTGTACTCTCTAGTACTTTCTAGTTTTTCTAGGTTTTCCATCATTTCCGTCAATTTTATTTGAACCTTTGTGCTGGAAATTTAATCAACATTGCTCATAGCTGTTCGGCGCGATGCTTGCTGCTCATGGTTCTTCTATTTCGTTTGCTTGGCTTTCGTTTCAGCTTTTATATTATTCTTCTTCATCTTCTGCTTCGTCTTCTCTTGGGTTGGCGATGGTGATGGTGATGATGATGCTGCTGCTGCCGTTGACTGAGTGTTGTTGTTTTTGTTGCTGCCGATTGTCCTGCTGCATTGTTTTTGCTGTGATTCTATTCTCTGATGCTTTAAGTTGTTTTCTGGGCGTCCTTTATTCTGGCCATAACCGTCCGCTCACAAGCTGTAGCCATTGCTATGGCCATCGTCGTTGTCATCTGCTCTACCGACGCGTCGTGGCATACACATTCACTATCGTCAATTTTATTGTTGTTATTGCTATCAATGTTGTTGCTGTTGCTGTTTTAGTGTTCGCTTGACTCGAGCAGCAGTATCTTCAATTTTCCATTTCTAGCCGTACATGTCCAATTGACTTGGTCCTTTTTGTGCTAACGATTGCCACTATGTGACTATGAATTCGACTTTGCTCTTAAGCTTCAATCTTTGGCAATACACTGAGAATAATTGCGAAGAGTTATTTTTATTTGTTACGTTATCTTAATTTCTTAGGGATCGATTTAGAGGTTTAAAAATATTCTTAAAGCCATGATATCAAGCTGAGGAAGCATTAGTTCATTTTTGATAAGCTCTATTATTTATTTTATATAATCCGCTTGAATATTACACATGCCATATTCGTCATCAGTGTCTCCGAATTTTTAAAAAGTTTTTTTTTTCTAAGTTACTATAATCAGCTGTTTATATATAAGAGAAATGTACCTATTCAGGGAACTTTTGGTTACTTAATCCTTTCTAAGGTAAATATTTAATGAATACTATTTCGTCTTATATTCACCCCATATCTTTACCCCTTTGGCACATATGCCGCCGAAAAAATAACTACATATTATCCTCCATTTTCGGTTTTGAAAAATATAAAAAATATTTCTGCATTTTTATTCTATTTTTTCTACATATTTTGGACGTACTTAAGGTATAGTGAATTCATATTTCTAGCGAAGTTATTTCCTCAGCTAAAATTTTGTACGATGTTCGAATCTATTTCCTCAGCCTATACTTTGTAAAATTTCGACTCGTTTCGATCACATATTCTCACTATACGTTTGAAAAATTCGACTCGTTTTCTGAGTCACATTTCTCAGCCTAGTACTTTGTAAAAATTTCGGACTCGTTTCGGAGTCACATTTCTCAGCCTAGTACTTTGTAAAAATTCGGACTCGTTTCGGAGTCACATTTCTCAGCCTAGTACTTTGTAAAAATTTCGGACTCGTTTCGGAGTCACATTTCTCAGCCTAGTACTTTGTAAAAATTTCGGACTCGTTTCGGAGTCACGTTACTGAGCCTAACATTTTGTGAGAAATTTCGGACTCATAAATATCATAGCTCCGAAAATGTTTCATGGGTTAAGTCCCCCACTCACCTCTTAAAAAAAATTTCTTTTTTTAACTACATACTTTTATTTTATACCTACTTCGGAGTCATTTTGGAGTTACATATGTCCCCTGTTTCCCACTTATTTCGGACTCGTTTCAGACAAAATTTTCTTAGCCTCCGATTTTTTAAAATTTCGGACTCATGTCATACCTATAATATGATCACGCCTAAAATATTTGTTTACTATATTTTACATTAGAACTTCTAACGTAGGCTAAAATTGTAATATCGTAGAATTTCTAGTTCCCTCGGCTTTAAAAAGGGTTAAAGCCTAAGAGGACATTCGAAATTGAAATGAAGTCTTCGCGAGAGGTTTAAAAAAGACGTTTCGTAAAATAATTCGGAAGCTCATAACGCCGCTTTTGAACGACTGCAGTGAAATCGCAATTTGGCCACACTGCTTCGAGACGAACTGGGTTAAATATTTTTTCAGTGTTCTGGTAGCACTGCTCTTTATATTGCTGCTCCTGGTTTTCGTAGTCGTCTTGCTGCTTCATTATTTCTTGATGGTTGCTGTTGCCGCTGCTGCTGCTGCTGCTTTTCGAGCTGTTATTGTTGTTTTTATTGTTTTTGTTGCTAGTTTTGTTGTTGTGTATCTGACACAGTCGACTTTGGTGCTACTTACGAATCGTGAAGCACATCCTTCGGGTGAGTCACAACCTTCTTTCGTCCTCAACTGATCTATGCAGCATAGAGATAGGCAGAGATGTATCCATGACGATGGCTTTGCGAATGTGCATGTGAGTTGTTGTGTGTGTGTGTGTGAATTTCTAATAACAGTATTTCACAATGTGTTTTTGCCTTTGTTTCATTTTCAGCCATTTCTTTTTAGTACGGTTGTATATGTATGTACTTATATTTATATACACACACATATATATATATATATATATATGGGTGTGTGTGTAAGCCGGTTTGTTTGTCGAGCACTTCCGCTCGTTCGTTCGTTCGTTCGTTCATTTATTCCTTTTTGTAGGGTGGCCGCCACCGAGACTTCTTCGTTGTCCCCGTTCTCATAAGCCTCGATAGAAATTCGTGCCGTTGTCGTCGATGTCGTTCGGTTGCTCGTACTGCTGCGCGACCTCGCGTCTATCATCATTCAAGCCCAAAAGGTGAATATTGCCCATACACACAGGGTTGCATTGCAGTGAGGAGCACTAAGTTGGGTGCGGTGGATGTTGTGTTTTTTGTGCAGGGTGGCAGCAGTGGTGTGGGTGACAATGTTCCGGATTGCTTGATTGTTATTTAGGGTGGTGCTGCGTGGCGTTGAATACAAAGCTGTATAATAGACACAGACACAGAAGCTCAAATGTATGGTACATCACAGCAGTCAGCTCAGACGGACAAACGCACATGTGGGAATATATTTGTATGTATGTCTCTGGTTGGATGTACTTTCATGTGTGTATGTGAGAATAAATAGATATTGCTCCATGCAAAAAAAAAATTCCTGAGTTTATTTGTAATTCAGAAACAGGGTTCGTAATAAATTAAAGCTTTTTTGTATTGTAAGAGAGCTTTTCTCTTGTTATAGGAAACTAGAGAACGAAAGGAAAATTCAACTAATTTACAAAAGAAAAGCAGAGAGTTTTTTGACGTTGATTTGATAGGCCATCTGAGGGAATTCCAGAAAAGCTTCTTCAGATTTTAAAAGCTCTTACCAATGTGTTGTGGCTCTGGGATAGCGTACGGAATGCGTGCTATTCTCTTGATCCCAGGGTCCGAGGTTCGATTCCCGGCACAGGCGAAATGGAGTGTTATGTTCCAAGCCTAGCACTGGTTTTTCAAAAACACGCATGTTAGGGGCACACTACATAATAATACCTTGAACTCACACAAACACAGAAAACCTCTTTGGTATCACAATGGGCCTACGGCCTTAGTGGCAGCCACTTCGACCTACCAAAGTGTTTAATAGTTTGTTTTTATACTAATTTACAGTGGTACCCCGGTTATCCGGCCTCTGGCTTATCCAGCGCCTCGAATCCGGCGGTGTCATGGAAGTCAGAGCATAAGATAAAGAATCTTTTCGTTGGATACTCATTAGTAAAAATTATTCCGGACTATAGGGGGTTTTGGTAGAACTCTATAATCCGACTAATTCGATAGGTTCGACACTGCCCTGCAAACCAATTTTCGGAGTACCTAGGGTCCAGTATACTTGATTATACTCTAGAGACTTGTTTGAGTTATTTCCCTTTATTGCTGAGTGGCAGGATCGCCAGATCTATTGAACGGCGAGCACCGAATATCGCTTAGTTCTTCACGGCGAAGAAATTCCAATTTAACCGAGCGAATGGTGCGCCGCCAAGAAAAAGGGAAGGGAGTAGAGGCAAGTGCCCTTAGAAAAAGTTCATTCGAAAAACTCTGAAATTTTCAAAAGCCTGTTTGGAAAGGTCCTTAAAATTCCCAGATTTGAATTTAAGAGCTTTAAATAAGAGCTTTTTTTGGACTTAAAATTATTCGGGATTAGTTGGCGGGCAACACCCTGTATAAAATGTAAACGTTTTTAGCTTCCAGGCCAAACGAATTTTCATTCCGTCCAAAGACCATCCAACCAACCATCCATCCATCCATCATCTGCTCATCCAACTGCCCAACCACCCAAACAACACCTACTGGGTGCAATTTGCTGGTTATAGCGTTGATTTTTCCTTGCCCGCCATTATTCACTCCTCTTGCCGCAATCCCTCCCGATCCGTTTGGTCTTTCGCTCCCTATCTCTGTGTAGAGTCGTTGAATGCTGATATTGTGTGTGCTTTCACTTGATGTGAAATACGAAAGCAAAGCGAATGCTCGTCAGTTTCGTTCGTACGTTCGTTCGTTCGTTCGTCGGTCTGTTCGTCAGTTTGTCAGCTAGTCTGTTATTTCGTTGCTTTTTGTTGCTATTTTCTTTCACTTCGTGCGATGAAATTCCAAATTCAGCAGCACCATCATCTACAAAAACAACAACAACAGCAACAATAAAAACGTACACAATGCAAACAGAAACAACAGCAACGATGCCAGCAACAACAACAAAAATAATAATAATTATAATAATAATAAATAATAATAAAAAAAATAATAATAGCAAAAACAACAAATACAGCGCTTGGAAGCAAATGAAAGCAGCGGCAACCAAAATGAAGGCAGAGGTGAAGGATACCGAAAATACACAGTTATAGCTTAAGTGTACGAACGGACACACATTCAAACATGAACATGCACAAACAGACACACACACACACACACACACACACACATAAATAAATACACACAAACACACACACACTTTATAACAATACAAGTGCGACTGGCGGTAACGCAAGGCTGTGCGATATCCTTGAAGACCCAAAAATGTTTGACACCGTCCAAAAGCTAAGATTAAGCGCGTGAAACGAGTTTTTGGGAATGGAACGGTCGTCTCAGTCCTCTGTGCGGATGATTATTAACCGCGTGACCATCTCGCTGCATGTAACATTGCCCTGTGAACAATTTTGCTGGTTTTTTTTTACCGCGTAGGTCCGGCAATCGAAATGATCTATTATCGATAGTTCGACAAGCAACGATTAATTTGAATACTTAGTAAGCTTGGTTAACATTTTTTCCCCCCTTTTACCTTTTTTGTCTTTCAATTTTGTTAAATCCGAATTCATCAGTGCCATCACAGGTTCCTTTTAGTTGAGCATGTTATGTGTACCTGTGATCTTGGGCTATTTCAGCGTTCAATTCGTCTCTTCACAAACCACAACTCAGGAAAATATTGCTACAAATTGAATTTCTTAAGAGAGGAACATTAAAAGAGGGGAAGAAAGGGAGTGATGGGAGTAAATGGGAAAGGGATATAGAATGAGAGACAGAAATATTGACCGAAAGAGAGACAGAAAGATAAACAGAAAGAGAAATAGAAATAGGGATAGGGGGTAGAGAGACAGAGGAACGGAGATGGTGTGGGAGGGAAAGAGGTGAGAAGAAGTGATGATGGGCAAGTGGCGAGGAGATTGAAAAAGAGAGGAAAAAAGATACAAAATGTGAGAGAGAAAGAGAGAGAAACAGAGAGAAAGAGAGAGAAAGAGAGAGAAAGAAAGAGGAAGAAAGAGAAAGATAGATAAAGATAGACAAAGAAAGAGGAAGAGAGAGAACGAAAGATAAAGAGAGAGAAAGAAAGAGAATGAGAGAGAAAGAGAGAGAAAGAGAGAGAAAGAGAAAGAAGGAAAGGAAAGGAAAGGAAAAGAAAAAGAAAGGAGAAAGAAAGAGTAAGAGAGATAGAGATAGAGGAGAAAAGAGATGGAAAAAGAGGGAAAAAGACAGAGAAAGAGTTAGAAAAAGAGAAAGGAAGAGGTAAAGAATGATAAAGGGAGAAAAAGAGAGAGAAAGAGTGAAATAGAGAGAAAAAGCGAGAAAATGAGAGAAAGTGAGAGAAATAGGGAGAGGGAGATAAAGAGAGAAAGATAAAAAATTTAATGAGAGCAGGAATAGTCGATGCCCCCAATGTTTTTTTTTTTCATCACAATTTTGGCGGTCATTAGCTGTTTCTTATATCCCAAATGCCAGTTTGTGTAAAAATTTTATCAAATAAAAATTAAATCAAATTCGTGGACCCCGATTGAACAGAGCAACGTCATAGCGGGCCGGTGGTTTCAGAGAGACTTCTGCCGCTGTGCGTTCTCAGTGATTCTCAGTGAACACGGTTGGGGTTTATGACGGATTAAGGCTACAATTACATATCTGATATGACACTCTTTTTATTGGTTCCTTCATAAACAGTTTAAAATGTCTCTATTCTTCATTTGGGAGACAAAATGATACACCGAAAGCTAGTTTTGAAAATATACAGGGGTGTCACAGAATCCGATAGTTGTCGGAATTGGAATTTTAGTCGACTGAATTTTCATATATTTTTCATAGACAGCCGGATAAAATATGGTTCTGTGCAATTAAGAACCGATAGTAGTTCCGATTGAAAACCAAAAACAAAATTTGTAAATTCTGTTTCAAATTTCGATCGGTTTTAATTCCGATTCCGACAGCTATCGGATTCTGTGACACCCCTGATAGACTCTCTGGAAAATGTTCCTTTTAATTTCCTATTAAAAGTATTCATTTTTCAATTCTTTGAAAACTTTATTTAAATTTTATAGAAATAAAACAACTGCGGTCCAAGCATTGAAATAAATAGGCATAAATTGAAAGTTCTTAAAACATTGCTCTTACGCCTAGCCTTTAAGCTCTGTCTTATTTTTAGGACAGATACCAAAGTAAAGCAAAAATGAGTGCCTCAGTGTATTTATTAATAAATGGCATGAGCTTTCAATCTTTAAACAAAAAAGCTCTCCACTAAGAACTCCTCGTCAAAAGCCCGCACCTCAAAAAAACAAAAACACCAAACAGCTTTTATAATTTAATGACGCCAAAGCTTTTAACTCCTTCACCCTGCTCACACACGCACACAGGCACACATGCTGCAATCATGCTCTCACATGCTCTTTCTTGAAGCTCCACATACAGTTCGATCACTCATCGGTTTAACGCAAGGACTCTTGCGCGCATCATTTCAAGCGAATCGAACAACAACGCAACCGCGACCCAACTTTTCTTTAAAGCGAAATTCCAAATTGCTTGAAACTTGGATAACAACGAACGATAGAGTGAGGAGCGAGCGAACGAGGAGAGGTGAAGGGGCAAGGAGCTAAAGCATTCAGTATTCAGCTGGATTTCATAAAATCCCATCAGCAAAATGAAAAACGAGAAGCAACAAAATAAAAAAATAATATGAAAAAAAAAAAAGAAAATGTGGAGGAAAATTCGACGGGAAAATGCAAGAAAATTATTTGAGAGCACGGCATGGAAAACGACGATGGCGAGGAGAACGACGAGGCACAGGAATTAGAAAGCGTTAGACCGAAGGGAGTGCAGCGGGGAAGAATTGTTTGTGCCTTTTCCGATCTGAGGACGGACGGACGTATAAAGTGAACCAGTGAACCGAGCTTATGGGCACAAAACGACGAAGACCGACGAGCCGGAGGAGGTACTGCGGAAAAACTCCATGCGAAGCACAGAATTCCAAATTACTCGGTCGTCGTTCCGTTCTGTTCCGTTCCCAGATACCCACACCACGCCACACCACACACCATAATACGCTTTTCCCCATGACCCCTCTAAACACAAACGTAAACCATCCAGTAGATTCTTCGCAAGCATGCAAGCGAACAAGAAAAACAAAACGAAGAAGCACAAGCAGAAGAAGCAGAGCAAGAACCAAACGAGCGAGCAAATGAACGGTGCTGTCAGATTCTCGGTCGTTTTCGAGCAAGCACAGCCAGCCGAAGCACCATGGAGCGTTATAGAGCCGGTGCCAGTGCCAGTGCCAATCATCAACTGAAATGGGGACGAAGCGAAAAACAAAATCCAACAAAAATGCTTTTTTCCTAACCAATACCCCTCCCCCACCCCATCCAGCACAGAGCACACACAGTCCTCCCCACCACATCACCATCGTCAGAGGCACTGAATTTTTTCCTTCATTTCTTGGCGTTCCAATTGCTTGCCTCGGTGTCTCGATGCGACTCGACTCGACTCGACTCCACGTCGTTGTTGAGTGTTCTTGGTCGTTACTCTGGCTGTGGCTCCGGCTCTGGCTCTGGCTCTTGCTCTGGCGCTGGCAATGGCTCTGGTACACTGTTGTCTCTTCTTTGTGTGTTATGCGAGCTCAGGTCGTCATCGTCATAGCTTTTGCCATTGCCATCGTCGTCGCATCCATCCATAAAGTGTTTTCTGTACTGTGCTGTGCTGTGCTGTGCTCTGTGCTCGCAGGCGGGTAGAATGCGATTTCCTTTATCGAAACGAAGAACATTTCAGTTCGCTCGCTTCTGAGCCATTCAAGCAGGCAGTAAAGCCAAGAGACAGTCACACGGACAGATAGACTGGCAGACAGTCAGACGTTGAGACATCAAGACATACAGCCATTCAGTCAGCCGTACGTACGTACGATGGCATAGACAGTCTTTAGTTCGTGCTCGTCTTGACATTTGGATTTTGCTGCGAGTATGAAACTGAAACAGTGGGGTGAAATCTTGCCTGTTCTGTTATTCATTAATGGAAGCAATAACCGAGAATGCAAGAGGCCATGGTATATTCAACACCGATAAGATTGGTTATTCTTTTATCTGCAAACTGAGCCCAGTATAACATATTGCGAGTGGAACTACTGTTCTAGAATTCCCAGTCTACTAAGGGTTCTAGTCTAGGCCCTATTCGTCAAATGAAATAAGTGTTTATTAACACGATGTTAAAACTATTGCAGAAGAGGTACTCTAATGCTACTGACATAGATATTTTAAACACCAACGAAGCAATCCACCTTTGCAAAAAAGGCATTTATATAAGAAGTATCACGAACAAGGCAACGCCACCAAAGCTCCTTCCCTTGGCTTCATAAAGAAAAATTCCAGAATACTAACCAATAGTGCAGACCATGGCATGGTCAGGATAGCAGACCCTTAGAACAAAGAACTATTTTGAGGGGTTAGTAACTTAGGAACTTCCCTTAAAATCATAGCTGTGAAGTAATGATTACTAATCGTAGTCATTAGTAATTTGATTACTTTTAGCCGAAAGTTGAAGTAATTGATTAAGTACGATTCTTTTCTGTTTGGCCCAATAATCCAGGAATTACGAATACAAATAATCAAATTGGAATCAGGATTACTTGCGATTACGAAAAATAATCAAAAATAATCAAAAGTAATCAAAAAAGTAATTCGACTACTTTTGAAGATTATTTTTGATTAATTTTGATTATTTTTAGGGTTTTTGTCTGTTCAACTAGGAATTTTCAGAATTTTGATTCAAAAAAAAATACAAATATATAAAAAACAAATATTTTATTATGAAAAAGAACGAAAACACACAATGCATGATAAAACAAAGAAACCATTTTACTCCAAACTACTATTCGCCTTCATTAAAACTAATTTTTCAAAATAAAAATCAGACAGTGACTGCCTTCATGGAGCATTTACTATGCATGTCAAAAGAAAATAGTCTTTCAACTGGCGCTGATGATGTCAAAAACCCTAAAAATAATCAAAAATATTCAAAAATAATCTTCAAAAGTAGTCGAATTACTTTTTTGATTACTTTTGATTATTTTTGATTATTTTTCGTAATCGCAAGTAATCCTGATTCCAATTTGATTATTTGTATTCGTAATCAATTACTTACAGAAAAATCTCATATAAGGATTATATAATCATTATAATTCCTTTTAAAATGTAATTTAATTGATTACTAATCGTAATCGCAAATTCACAGCTATGCTTAAAATTGACAAAACGGAAGACCAACGAAGCCAGCCACCTAAGGAAAAAATCAGTCATTCTAGAAGTATCAGGAACAAGGGCGAAGAGACGCCACCAAAGAGTAGTAAATGCTTCAGGTAGAAGAGAATGCAGAACACTAAAAAAAAGTCCAGACCATGATTATGGTAATATATGTATATGATTGAAGGCCCTGAAGAATGAAAAATATGGGCGGGATAAGCTCAACTTAGGAGCTTCCCTCAAAAAATTATGTTTTTGGCTTGGAAAAATTTTTTATATTGCAGGGATAGTTCTTTGAATGAAGGTTCAATGAAAAGAATTTCACCCACAAATGAATGCGCTGCGGCCCACAGTGAATACTTGCGAGTTTCGTTTCTACTGATTACAGAAAAAAAAATTCCAACTTTACCTCGACTTAAATGTTCGTCTCGTTCGCGCTGGGCTGATTGTACACAACGTAGTAAGGCTGAAGTGCCAGGCAGTGTGTGGGCTCGTTCAGGGGTCGCGCGGCTGGCTATACGATGCGAGCATTCGGTGCTGTGCTGTGCAGTGCTGCGTTCTTTGCCATCGTCTCGTTGCCGCTTTTATTATAAATTTTTGCTGGCTTACGTTGTTTTCTTTTTCCTCTTCGTTTTTTTGTGTGTGCTATTCACTGTTGTTGGTGTTGGTGTTGTTGTTGTTGCTTTGTGTGTTGGTGTTATTGTTGTTGCTGGCGTTGCCATCGCATGCTTGAAATCCGACTTTACGTCGCTTATGTCCCCCTTATCTGGTGACGGCGATGTGGCGATGGTGATGGTGATGGCGATGGCGATGGCTATAGCGCTTACGGTGCACAGTGCTCGTTGCTCGGTTTCGAGGAGTTTCTGGTTTTTCTTCTTCTTCTCCATCATCTTTAGTTCGTTCGTTCGTTCGTTTCGTTTCATTGCGACGACGACGACGTTGGCTGTTCGTTGTCGTAATTTTGCCGACATTTTTTATTTTATTTTTACTTTTATTTTTGTTTTTCTTCTCTCGTTTTTATTTCTTTTTGGGATTTTTTTTTTTTGTTTTTTGACGCGCTCGTTTCGATGAATTTTTGCTGCGCCATCATCAGAGCTGTGACTGGCCTGGGTTTCGAAACTTGAAACTTTAAGGCGAACACACACTTGCCTGGTGCGAGGAATATTGCAGTAAATCCGTTGATTTTGAAAAATAAGCAGCCCATGGACATCGCACGAATTGTTGATGGGAATTTTTACCACATCGCATGACCGCATGCTCGTTTCCGCCTGTATTTTGGATGTATTTTGGCGACTCCCAACAAAGCTTTTGAGAATATTTGCCAGTTTTTGAGGAGGCGAATACTTGAGGATTCGGGAGTTAATCTAGAGGAGGTCCTTTAAAATGGGGGTTCCGAATTGATCGAGAATTCTTTATAAGTCTGGGCAGAAAGTCTATGGGAAAAAAGGAATGCCCGAGAAGGAAACCCTACTAAAGACCTATTACTTTGGAGTTTCAATAGATCAGTATCGAAGGATCATCGAATGATTTTGATGATCGACTTAAATCGGTCTTCGGTAATTAAACATCAAAACATTGAGTGTACTAAGCAGTGGCGCACACAGAATGTGGTTTTGAGGATTCCAGCCCCATTTAAAAAACCGAGAAGTCACAAAGAAACCGAGGGAAATAGTCTCGCCCTAAATCCCTCCCGAGATAATTTTTAGCGAAAGCGCCTGGTACTGGGTTCACAAATAATCTCTTTAGACTTAAAGAACTTTAAGGGCCAAATCGTAGCATGCAGAGACATTTCGGAGGAACAATGGGGGAACAATAGAGGAAATGCCGCACCCGCCCTAAATAAAAAGACCTTTATAAAAATTGACATATGATTTAGCGCCCGGAGTGGCTGTCCCCTTCTACCCTCCCCCTACCCTTCTCAATTTGCTACTGGATTTTGTGAAGCCCGCATAGGGAGAAAATCTCGGTGGTGTGAACACATGAGCTGAGGCTCATAAAAATTATAATGCTGGTATCAACTTTTCAGGTGAATGCCGTTCAAAAACCGTTAGAAAATCGTAAAAAAAAATTTTTTTTGGGACAATGTCAAGTTGTGCACATATTTCAACCAAATAAAGCAATTAAACCTTTAAAAATCGTGACTCGATAGTGTTGAACTGCCTCTGTAACGTGAACAGACCATGCTTAAATCAGGTCACTCCGTCCAGACTCTACTGATATTCATTATTCATACCGATTATTCGAGCTGCTCATACAAACCTTTCCCCCAGAAATCCGTGCACTGTTCCTTATTTAGGTCACAACGTTCCGAAAATATATTCCCCCTGAAATCTTGAAAAACTTCTTGTACTAATTAAGAACTTAACCCTTTTTTGAACAACAACAAAAAATTTCCATTATTTTTATGCCTTTAAAGTAACAAGTGGGTTAAGGTATGATGTCACTTATTTCGGTGCTCTTTTTTTTTAAATCCACCCAACGATAGTTTTTTCTTTACCCCTTTTTTCTAGGGCAAGTCAATTACATTCTCCGTTACGGGGTAATCACCCCATTCACACGATCATTGGATCGTAAGAAAGACTATCAGTGAGCTACAGATTGAGATTGAGAGGGTGGTAAGCGGTCTGAAAAATGCACCTGTGCTTTGAAAGCTATAATCCCTGAAAGCTCTACAAAGGCCTTCGATCTTCCTTTTTTCTCTTCCATTAACATTGTTCTTCTTAAACCATTCATACATGTATGAGGGCAACCACAAATCGAGCCTTAAACCTCCATGCAAAAATAATGAATTTCCTTGAAAGCTTTTCCTTTTAAATAAGTATATTTTAAACTGGAATTGAAGCTTTCTGATGTTGCGTTCCTGGCGTGGATATCGGGCCATAAACCAGCTCATCTTCATTTCGACCCCAAAAAGTATTTTTATTTCTGTACGATGTGCATTATTTCTTTTTTCCCCATTTTTCTTCTTTCGAGCTGAGTTAAATAGCACGAAAAGCTTTTTCATTCAGATGGCCTCGAATTTTCGGTGGTAAAAGCGCCTGCCCCTGTTGGAAATTTTCGTCGAAGTGCTTTGTCAAATGTTTCGAACCATGTTTATATACAGGGTGTTCCGTAGCTGAGTGCTTTCCTCTATAGGGTTGATAGAGAAGGTCATTGCGAACAAAAAATCGTATGGGAGGGGGGTCCAAAATGCACCCCTGAAGAGTTAACATATAAGGGAACGAAAGAAATTTGCAGTTGTTTCATAAAAAAAAATTTTACGCCTAAACCTTTAAGTCCAAGATAAAAATTTTAATGCAATTCGACAGAGAATTGTCAGACCTTTCTAGGCGTATAAAATAGTTTTGTACTTTATTGCAGCTTCAAGGGTATTTGAGCCTTCAAAGTCAAAATTTTAATTTTTTAAACATTTTTTGACTTTGAGAGCCATTTTGGTATGGAAAAGGTCCTATTAACACCCAAATTTCTTATTTTATTTAAAATGCTGGATCGATTTCCTTTAGTTTGGTACCCCATATGTCTAATAAATTTTTTGAAAATAAGATGAGAAAATTAAATATCTATACTATATAACTATATAAAAATTATACGTTATCACTTGAATTTAAATTTTAATTCAAAATTTTAAAAAATTTTCAAAATGAACCAAAGCTCGCGAAATATTTTAAAAGTTATTTTTCACGGAGCAGTGAACAGTTTTTGTGGTATTAGTTTAAACGAGTACCCAATAGCGAGTACTCAAATCACATCAAATCACCTGTCAAATGGCCTCGCAACGAGAAATTTTAAATTTTTCAAAATTTTCTCGCTACGAGGTCTCGCAGTGCGATACATTGGAGCTTGAACCATATGAATGTATTGAAGTTTGGGTGCGTCTCGTCTCGCGCTCTCGCAATGTTGGATTTTGGGCCTTAAATTACCGTTTCTTTCGGATTCTTTTTTGGAAAGAAAGTGAATGAGTTCGTCTTGAGTCCTCTATAAAATAAAAAAAATTTGGAAATTTTGGAATTTGACGAACTAGTCACGTTCAATCAATGCTTGCTCTACAAACTTTATAGAGGCGAATTTTTTTATGAGGGACAGTCATCGATCGGAGAATTTCCAACTGGGTCAATTGATTGCTGAACAACTGAAATTGCGTTTACGCTTTGTATCTGCGACTCATGAATAGATCCAGCGAGAGCTAGTCGGGAGCAGAGGCGAACGAAGGAACGAAGCAGCCATCTAGACCGACCGAACAGACCGTCATTCCAAACAAACACCGGACCGCGTTAGCGGCTGTCGTCATCGCATCGTTGTATTTCGATATATTCGAATACCGTTGCCGAGCGTCGCCCTCGCCATCGCCATCGCCGGAGCATTTTCTGAAAGCAATTTTATTTTTGTTGCTCGTTCGGGCGCTGCTTTTGGTGCTGGTGCCAGTGTTGAAGCTGATGACTGACTGGTGGTGTGTTTTGCCATTTAAGAGTGCCATGGAAGATTCTGTGTGCGTTGTTTTCATAGAGTCAGTCTCAGTGTCCCTTCGATTTTTCGGCCTCCCTCCCGTTTTCCCTCGTCGTCGATTCGCGTCTTGACTTCTATTTCGTCTTCGTCTAAATTTAGTTCTCCTTGATTGCACCTCTCCCGAAATAGTATGTTTTCGGATTTATTTCTGGATTCGCGGCTTCCGAGGAATTCATGCATATGAACGTACTTCTGTGGCATTTTTGGGGGCACTACAATTTGCCATCGGATGTCAGATTCTTTGTTTCTTTTGGGTACTAGAATACCCCAAATTTTAAACGTGGGATTAGAAAAACCAACGAGTCGACGGAGACCGATCGGTAGTAGATCGGTAGTTCACAGTAGTTCCCAGCTGTATCGACTAATCGCTCAATATGAGTTTCACGTAGCTGATCAGAGGCGTGTACAAGGACAGTTTTCGGGGCCGCAAACCCCTTCGAAATGCGAAAGATCTAAGGGAATATGACGAAATAGTTCGGTGCCCTTCCAACCCCCTTGCCAATAATTATCTGCGTTTGCGCCTTAAGCTGGTAACCCTTAACAGGTACATATTCAAATAGTTTTGTTTTTTTTTTGTGTGGGAACGGAGTGTGTAAGCAAGAGCGGGGGATTTAGGTTGTCCAGCACTTCATATTCTGACTACTTTCTCACAGTCCTTTGTGAGTTTCTTAAATTCCTCTGGGGGCTTAAACCCCTCCACCATATCACCCCTAAGTACGCCCCTGATCTTTACATCGACATTTAAACTTTTCTTAAATAACTTAAGTGCCATATTAATTCCTTCTAATTACTGTATCGGGTTTAATATTTTTGTCCTGATGCGTTTTTAAGCTTGGTTAACCCTTTAACTCAGTTTTGTCAAACACCTCTAAAAATAAACGCTTTCAAAAAGCCAAAAAATCCAACATTGACGATGAGCTATTATTTCGTAGGCCGCAATATTTTTAATTTCCTATCTATCAAGATTATCAATTAACATTTTCAATATTGGTACAACCTCCAAATGTATGTCGGGACTAAATTTGCGTGACCTCGTATGGCCCAGCAAAGAAAATTTTGAAATAATTGATGCATATAGGAAAGACTTAACAATTTAAAGCATTCTGCAATATTTGCAAGTCCTTAATGGATGTAGCGAAATAAATTTGTCGGCTTGCGTTAAAGGGTACTCGCTATTGGGTACTCGTTTAAACTAATAAAACAAAAACTGTTCACTGTTCCGTGAAAAAGAACTTTTAAAATATTAGGCCAGCTTTGGTTCATTTTGAAAATTTTTTGAAAAATTTTGAAAATATTGAATTAAAATTTTAACTCAAATGATACCGTATAATTTTTATGAGTACTCGGTACTCGTTAGATTGGTACTTGGTTCAAATATTGCATTACTAGAAGCGAAATTATGCTTTCATCTGCGTGACGCAAAACTCTCATTGGAGATTGAAATGCGTCACGCAAAACATTTTCGTGACGTCGCGCACTCTCGCATCGGGCTCTCGCAATATTGGATTTTGGGCTTTACTCTTCCTCAGCGCATTGGAGAGTGAGAAAATGGGGTCTATTATGACGCTGAATCGCTACGCCACTGCTATTGCTTTTGGAATTATTAAAAAACAATCCATCGCGATCAGTGGTGAATGAACGTACCTTGCGAACGTACCGTTTCTCACCTCATGACGTCATAAGCAAATTAAAATTTCGTCAAGGCTGAAGGACGTTCTTTTATTCCGGCTTAGTGGCGGTGGTACTACTTTTTTTTGTAATCAGTCTAATCGACTTGAGCTTCAACGTGAAACTGGCAGCCGCCACAATTGTTCCAACCGTACATATTTCGATTGTGGAAACAAAGGCGGATGGAAGGGGGAGGATGGGAAACAATACAATTTCCATTGTGAAGCTTAATTTCTTAGCCGAAGTGCTTAAATTTTTGATAAACTTTTACTTTCCTTTGACCTAAAAAAACAAATTCGTATGTAATCAGTTGAAAGCGAGAAATAAACCTGAAAAAAATAAAAGGAGAAAAAAACGATACGAAATAAGGAAAACAAATAAAAGAGAAACGAAAAAAGCAGAACAACAACAAACACAGTAACGAACAGAAGAGCACGGCAGGAAAATTTGTGCTTTTCGCCACCGTCGAATGGCCAAAAACGTGCATCAATACGCCTCCCTTGCTCCGTGGCCTCCCGCGCGAGAATCGAAGCTACAATTCCAACGCCACAACGCAATTTCCATTCCCAAGGCGTGAGGAATATTCAACGCCGAAGATGGCAGGCAGGCAAGCTAGGGCGAAGGCAAAAACGAACGACGCCCACAGGCCCAGACACTCGCACGAGAAACCAGCAAAGGAAGTCGACTCGACTCGACTCGATTTGGCTCTGCTTGAATCCGTCCGAATGCCTGCTGCAACCCTAATGTTTCTGGGGGTGATTGATTGCGCTAGTGGCAACATTTTCAAGGGTAAGAATAAGAATACTCTACCCCTGCTCTCCAACCCACTTCGCATCCGGATTCCATGCATTCGTGCACATTGTGCTGAGTTCGGCTTCGTTGATTCGTCTCGGATTAGCTGCTTTAAGCGGGGAAACACTCATTATCAAAGATTTAAAGTCTACTTTTCAGCGGTTTCAACCGATGTTAAAATACACTCAGTGTGGACTGAAGGCGTGCGTTAGAAAGTTAGTCGTCGCACAATTTAATTATTTCTATTTATTTTTATATACATAGTATATATATTTTGATTCGAAAAGAAAATCAAATGGGCACCAAAAAAATAAATAAAATATAAAAAATTAACCTATATTTAAAGGACATATGGGGAAGAAGAAAGAATACTCTAACACTGTAATAAAGAAGGGATTAAGGTCAAATATGTTTTTGTTCCCATTCTTTGGGGTTTAATTCTATTATTAAGCACCTATGTATGTATATTCGTAACAGCACGAAGGCCTATTTGTTTTTTGATCACTCAAAAATTATTGTCATATAAAGTTTTAGATACCTCGCGGTGGTGATGAAACTCTAAAAAGCTTAGAAAATTCTTCTGAGATTTCTACGAAGTGAACTTTACCGCAAAAGCTCTCGTAATTGGGAAGAAATATTCATCATTTGGGAAATTATCCCTCTTTTTGAAGTATTTAATTTGACGATTAGCTTGAGGTTCATTTCATTCCTTCCAAACTCTACATTCATTGGACAAAAGTCCAACAAAAGTACAACAATTTTAAAGATATGCAGTGAAGCCATATTTCGAAATTCAAACTGAATAACGTTCGAATGAGGCAATCCAGCATTTCAAATTTTTTGATTCACAATTTGATTCGGCTTTGAATTAAGCCCAAAATCCAACATTGCGAGAGCTCGATGCGAGAGCGCGAGACGAAACGCACACAAATTTCAATATATTCAATCATATGGTTCAAGCTCCAATGTGTCGCACTGCGAGACCTCGTAGCGAGAAAGTTTTGGAAAATTGAATATTTCTCGTTGCGAGGCGATTTGACAGGTTAATGATGTAGATATTTTTTGAGTACTCGCCATTGGGTACTCGTTTAAACTAATAAAACAAAAACTGTTCACTGTTACGTGAAAAAGAGCTTTTAAAACATTTCGCGAGTTTTGGTTCATTTTGAAAATTTTTTGAAAATTTTGAATTAAAATTTAAACTCAAGTGATAACGTATAATTTTTATGAGTACTCGGTACTCGTTAGATTGGTACTTGGTTCAAATATTGCATTACTAGAAGCGAAATTATGCTATCATCTGGGTGACGCAAAACTCTCATTGGAGATTTAAATGCGTCACGCACTCTCGCATCGGGCTCTCGCAATATTGGATTTTGGGCTTTACTAACGAAAGCCTCCTAATCATGTAATGTCTGAACATGTTAATAAAACAAGGAATATAGAAATTTTTTTTTTAAATTTTACACTGAGAAAAACAATTTTTGCACAAAAAAGAAAACACAAATTTAACTATTTTTTTCAGTAAATTTCAGTTTTTGTAAAACCTTTTGAATGTTTTAAAAGAATACCTTGTTTTATTAACATTAAGTCACCGTTTGTTTCATCTTTTAATATTAATTATTTCTGGAGATATTAAATTTTTAAAAACATGCCGTATGAGTAATGTGTTTTGTATCATTTTCGCACATTTGTACTGGATATTAGTACTAGAGCATCTATGTGCACTTGTCATTTTTTGAATATCTCACTGTTGCGCCATTAAATTTGAATTAAACTTTTTTTAAATAAAAGCAAATACTTGGAAGTATTTTTAAAAAAATTTGTAGAGTGGCGGCAAACTGGGAGTACACTGAAAAAAATTGTTAAAACTATCTTTTTAGTTTTGTGAAAAAAATTTTCTCAGTGTTAAAGTTAAAAAAAATTTTTTTTGATTTCCTGTTATATTAGCAATCGGCCAACGTTTGTTTCATCTTATTATCTAAATTAGCTTTTAAGATATAAAATTTTGAAAAAAGGCTTATTAAACAAGTAAGGGTGTTATAGTCAGGCAAGCCTGACAATAGAATACCCGACACAGACACACATCTTCAAATAATTTTTAATATCAAGAGGTGTTTAAGGCCATATGGAGCCCAATACACCGACTTTTGATAGATTTCTTTATGAAAAATGCCCCTCTGCCACGCCCACTTTTCCAATTTTTTGGAATTCTAATCGGAGGCTTAAATATATGCTCAAATCCTAAGTTTCATTGAAATATTTGGAAAAAGTCCGATTTTGAGGCAGTTTTGAGATTTTTGTGACAGACCCTAGTACTGGAGGTACCCTTAATAATTGACCGATCTAGCAAATATTTTGGGAGGATGATTATGGCTACAAAAGAAGCATAAGTGCCAACTTTCGTTCAAGTCCCATTTGAAGTTCGGGTGTAGGGGACAATTTTCGAAAAACGCCCTTCTGCCACGCCCACTTTTAAAATTTTTGGAAATCGTATTACTTGCCTTGAAACATGTTCAAATATCAAGTTTCATCAAAATATGTTGAAAAACTTCGAGTTTAGAGCAGTTTTTGTGATTTTCGTAACAGACCCTAGTACTGGAGGTACCCCTAAAAATGGTCCGATCGGGTCCATTCTCGAACTTGTTCTTACTCATGTCCCCGTGAGCACGCATACCAAATTTTGTCAAGATAGCTCAACTCCTTCGATAAGATAACTGTATACAAACAGACGGACAGACGGACAGACGGACAGACGGACGGACATGTCTAAATCGAATCTCCTGGTGACGCTGATCATTTCTATATAAATTTTGTATGGTCTATCTCGACTGGTTCTGGGTGTTACACACAACCACACAAACGCAATATACCCTCGACACAGAGTGTGTCGGGTATAAAAAGGAATTTCAAGGATATTTCAAGGACCGTTCAAAATAAAAATCTTAAAAGTAGTCTCCACAGTGTTCTTAGATGGCACCTATCGAAAAATTTATTTATGTATTTATATTAAAATTTAAAAATTCCTTTCATGATGCCGCATGCCTTTGCTTAACCCGCCAGACCCCATGATACAAGAAAACAAGATAGCGCCACTTCAGCCCGATGATGTCACAAATACAAAACAAGTAAGAAAGCTAAAGTCGGTCAAGCCCGACTTTGAAATACCCAGCGTCCCGACGTTATGAGCGCACTATGTTTTTCTTCTCTATTTGTGGGCGTGGCAGTGGGAGGGCAACATAAATTATTTCCCTACACCTTTCATTCGCCTTGGTGAACCTATGTTGCGAATTTGAAGATTCTACGCCTTTTACTTCGGAAGTTACGAAAAATCTTCATTTGTGGGCGTGGCAGTGGGCGGGCCATATAAAAATTTTTCCTACACCTTTCATTCGCCTTGGTGAACCTATGTTGCGAATTTGAAGCTTCGACGCCTTTTACTTCGGAAGTTACGAAAAATCTTTATTTGTGGGCGTGGCAGTGGGAGGGCAACATAAATTATTTCCCTACACCTTTCATTCGCCTTGGTGAACCTATGTTGCGAATTTGAAGCTTCTACGCCTTTTACTTCGGAAGTTACGAAAAATCTTCATTTGTGGGCGTGGCAGTGGGCGGGCCGCATTAAATTTTTTCCTACACCTTTCATTCGCCTTGGTGAACCTTGTTTTGAATTCGAAGCTTCTACGCCTTTTACTTCGGAAGTTACGAAAACTCTTCATTTGTGGGCGTGGCAGTGGGCGGGCCATAAAAAAAAATTTTCCTACACCTTTCATTCGCCTTGGTGAACCTATGTTGCGAATTTGAAGCTTCTACGCCTTTTACTTCGGAAGTTATGAAAATTCTCTGTTTGTGGGCGTGGCAGTGGGCGGGCTATACAAAATTTTGTTCCTACACCTTTCAATTGCCTTGGACAACCTATGCTGCGAATTTGAAGCTTCTACGCCTTTTACTTCACAAGTTACGATAAGCCCTTATTTTTGGGCTTATTTGTGGGCGTGGCTCGAGGAGGGCGGCGTCCATTTTTTGCCAGGATATGTCCCTTTTCGTAGTTTACCAGCACACCAAATATCAATGGAATGTGTTGAGTGGTTCGCAAGTTACAAGCATTTTATTGAAAACACAATAAATTCATTTGTGGGCGTGGCAGTGGGCGGATGTCTCCCATTTTTACTTAGGATCATACTCGGACCCCGATAAATGTGTGCCAAATTTCGACTTCATTGGTTCAGCCGTTTCGGAGGAGATCCGACCACGGACGGACGGACAGACGGACAGACGGTCAGACGGACAGACGGACAGACGGACAGACGGACATGTCTAAATCGATTCAGTTTTTGATCCTGATCATTTCTATATATATTTTTCTATATCTCCGGAGCTTAATTCTCCCTGTTACAAGATTTGCACAAAACTAATATACCCCGCTTACGCTGGGTATAATGAGAACTTCGTTGTTGTTGTTTTGCATGTTAAGCGCAACATCACAACTATACTTTGGCATTGGAAACAACAACAATGCGAATGCTACAAAATAGCGGTACCCGAAGTGGCGGTATCGCGCTCTTTTTATATCATGCCAGACCCATTTTAAAAATGTGGATTGGTTTGAATTTTTTTCGAAATCGTTTGAACTCATTTTGAAATATTCGGTAAAAATAATTAGGCTTTGAAACAATAACTGCGTATTTTACGTTTCCAAAATATTATGGTATGCTGAAATTGGTAGAAAATTGTAGAAGTTATAAGAGTTTCGATCTACTCAAATATCAAAATGCTTCAGGCAAAAATCGTCGAACATGTTTTTTTTTAAAACGCGTGTAATTGGTATTTTCAAATACTGAACACTTAGCATGGAAATCTTTAAGTATTTCAGTGATGCCGACATCAGCTCACAAAATATGATCGAAATAATTTTCAAGTATCAAAAGCTATCTGCATTTCTTTAAAGTATCAAGTGGACAACGCCTTTGAAAAATGTGATGGAAAATTGTGATTATCTAAAATTAATTTGAAACTCATTCCTTAAATCTTCGGTCGCAAAAATGTTTAAGAAACTTAAATCAATGTAATGAATTTTACTTTCCAAAATATTATGTATGCTGAAATTGGTGAAAATTTAGAAGTTACTAATGCAAGTTTATCCGAATCACATAAAAAAAACATCAGATCATGATATCAAGCGAAATGAATCGTCGAACATCCGTTTAGTCCTATTAAACACTGCGTATCCCTCAATTGGTATTATTCAGAAAAAAAGTGGATCGACTTTGATACAATTGTATGTTTGGCACATGAGTATTTCCACTCTCGAATAGCTCAGACATTAGATAATACTGTTTTTAAAATAGTGGGTGCTGATATTTGAAGTGTTTTGTGGCTCCTGATTCAGCAACACCGAAAGTCAAATACACAAACCAACCACTATTATAGGGTATTCACAAGGAAGATGGAATTGTGACGGAAAATGCTGACGTCAGAATATTTTCGATTTTAATTCGTAACGCCTTGTTTACCAGTGCTGTTGTTTTCGTATCTTAGAAAATAGCAACATGTTTTAAAAATTGGTAGTTTTTATTAAATAAACGGAGTCTATTGAAAAAGAAGTAGTTTTTAAGCAATAGAAGAAAAATAAAAACCTCTAAAATTCGTAAACCAAGAAGTCTAAAAAATGAATGACTGTAATTTTGTATGAAAAAATTTACACTTTTGCTTTTTCAATATCTTCACTTTTAATGGAACGCCATAGTTGTTTTAAGTGCATGACAAATGCGAATAAAAAAGCTTTCGTAGGCCTGCCAGAGAGTTAATTTCAACCGCACAAAGAACCTTTAAACAAAATTTATTTACAACCAAATAGTAGTACGTTAACGAAAGAAGTAGTAAAGTAGTACAATGAGACAACAAGTAAAAAAAATGTTAACCGAATTCATGTGGAAAAAATTTTATTAACAATAATTAATACAAAAATTCGAAGTGTTTCGCGATTGTAAAAAAAAATAATCAAAATAAAATCAAATTACATCAATACGATAGTATTCCATCCCCAGAATATAATCGAATATCAAAGAATGAAATATCGATATCAAAACTATCGATGGATATCGTGCGTCACTAACTGTCATACTTGAATCAAAAAATGCTGCAACGATTCGTAAGTTTAATTAGATAAATATATAAAATAGAAATATTCAATTTACATTCTCAACAGCTTCAACCCACGCTTGCGGCACGTGTGCTGCACTCGCAAATCCGGAACGCCGCCAAGAGCTCCACAGAATCGGCGCCGGCAAGAATAGAAAAAAGTAAGATAGCGCGGAGTATATTGCGTTTGTGCGTACGTGTAACGAACCACTCGATTTAGCCGTGGCCATCTGTCTGTCTATCTATAAGTTTGAATTAATTTTAATCCTAAATATTAGTTACGAAAAGTAGTCTTGCTTAGCACAACATTTGGAAAACCAGAAAATATTCTATCATAGTCAAAAATATCCTTTACAGAAAGAGACTTGATCGGTCTATTTTAAGGGGTGCCTCCAGTACTAGGATCTGTTAGGAAAATAGCATAAACTGCTGGAGTACCAGATAACTTGATCCATCTGCTATAAAGTGCGCCAGGGTACTGGTACTAGGGTCTCTCTTCAATCTATTATAAAGTGTACCAGGGTAAATATTGTCATCCAAAGTTGAAAAAGTGGGCGTGTCTAAAGGTGGTTTTCGAAATTTGCCTTTCGCATCTACAATTCACAAAAAAATTGAATATTCTGCACACGAGGTTCTTCTATGCTCATGAAATGGTCTTGATTAGTTTTTAGTGGGCGTCTTGGGGCCTGTTTTACAGAAACTCGCTAGACTATAGCACCCCTAGTTTTGTCGGTTTAACTTTGATAAAGGTTTCTTCGTGACAGGAAGTCATCTTTTCGTTTATTTCCCTTTTAGCACTTAACAATGTGACCGTAATGGGACGAGTGGGTGCGGATCCTCAATTGCGTGGCTCAGTAGAGCATCCAGTGGTCACTTTCTCGGTCGCGACTCATACAAATTACAAGTGAGAAAATATTTAGAATGATCGGTTAAAAAATTGATTTGAACTCTTTTGAAATAGATACGAAAGTGGTGACTGGGCTCAACGGACCGACTGGCATCGCATTGTTGTCTTCAAGCCAAATCTACGAGACACTGTAATGGAGTACCTCAAAAAGGGACAACGCACGCTCATTCAAGGTCGCATCACATATGGGGAAATAACTGATCAACAAGGAAATCAAAAGACCAGCACTAGCATTATAGCCGACGAAGTCATCTTCTTCAAGGAGGGTCAATGAGGCAGCGCCTCGTGGATTTGACTGTTTTTGTTGTTGTTTCCTAGTAATGTAAGCTTTAAAGTAGTCATTCAATTGATTCGAATTCATTTTGTATATAGGACTCCAATCAACAAATCAGAATACATAAAATCATTGATGAAAAATAAAACTGTGCTTGAATTTGGTACTTTTTTTTTACCCACAAAATGGAGAAAAATCTCGTTAACATAATTGAGGGGCACTGAATTCAGTCCCAACAACCAATTTTTTAAATTGGCTCTAGTCTTTGAGATATCGCGGTTTAAAAACTATGACTAACTTTATTAAAAAATATATATATTTAGTTCATGTTGCTATATATTTATAACAGAGTAATGGCGATGACGTTAATTAGTTTTATTTAGTAGAAATCCTGTGCAAAGCTTCGTTGTAATCGCAACGGTAATTGGTATTTTATATTGGTGCTTATTTTAAAGGGTCTGGCGGGTTAAACAAAGGCATGCGGCATCATGAAAGGAATTTTTAAATTTTGTTGATTTTTTGGTAGGTGCCATCTAAAAACACTGTGGAGACTACTTTTTAGATTTTTATTTTGAACGGTCCTTGAAATATCATTGAAAATCCTTTTTTAATAAGCCTTTTTTCAAAATTTTATATCTTAAAGACTAATTAAGATAAGAAGATGAAACAAACGTTGGCCGATTGCTAATATAAGAGGAAATCAAAAAAAAAATTTTAATTTTACACTGAGAAAAATTTTCTCACAAAACTAAAAAGACAATTTTAACAATTTTTTTCAGTGTATTCCCAGTTTGCCGCCACTGTAAAAATTTAAAAAAAAAATACCTCTAAGTATTTGCTTTTATTTAAAAAAAGTTTCATTCAAATAAAATGGAGCAACAGTGAGATATTCAAAAAATTACAAGTGCACATAGATGCTCTAGTACTAATATCCAGTGCAAATGTACGAAAATGATACAAAACACATAACTCATACGGCATGTTTTTAAAAATTTAATATCTCCAGAAATAATTAAGATAAAAAGATGAAACAAACGGTGACTTATTGTTAATAGAATCTTTTAAAATCAACGTATAGCTGAACGTTGGTACTTGGACCCTCTCCGTCCGACTGTCCTTCTGTCCGCATTCTTCTATATTCCTTGACAGGTTAAGTCTTTAAGGGATAAAGTCAATTTTTACGACTTTACAAAATTGGTAAAATAGGTTACTGTGCCCATACAAGGAATTATGTACACACAAAATAGTCATGAACTCTCCTGTGGTTTCTTTATCTTTCGGCATTTTCCGAAGAAAACAAGTTAAACAGTTTTTGATAAAGTCAGTATTTATATTTGAATTTTTTTAAAAATAAAATAAAAATCCTTGTCTTTTTAAAAAACATGCAATGCATGTACATATATAAGTAGAGCTCGGATTTTGAATATTTTTGAATTATTTGAATTTATTGAATATTTTGCATTTTTTTGATTTTTTTTTTTTTGCGTTTAACTGTGCTTTTTGAATATTTTATTCACTGAAGTAGGCTTTTTTTGTTAACTTGAAAATTCAATATTTCAAAAGGCATACTAAATCGAAGTAACTTGGATTTTTTGACAGTGATTTTTTTGAATATTTCGAATTCTTTGCATTTTTGTTTGATTTTTTTTTGAATATTTTTTTGAATGATATATATATTGAATATTGATAAGCAATTTTTGTCGAGCTTAAGGTCCTTAAGCTCGACAAAAATTGCTTATCAATATTCAATATATATATCATTGAATTGAGGTCGAATTAAAAATACAAAATAAAATTTGATTTTTTTGAATATTTTTTTGAGTTTTTTACATATTCAAATTCCGAGGCATATATATAAGAATATTTGCTTGATCCATGCTAAGAAATCTGAAACATGCAGAAACATGCTTTGACTTGCTCTGATCATCAGTGATATGATGGCACTTCCTTCAAAATGTTGGTCCAAAAATTTCGGCCAATTCTCTCACTCACTGCAGCTCTGCCGTCATATTTCCATGACGCCGATAGGTATAAATCGATGAAACTCTTTTCCGGAAGCATTTCGGCGCGGGAAACGTTTGTGTTTGATTTAAAAAAAAAAAAAAAAAAAAATCAAAAGCAACATCGAAAAAGCAATGCAAATACAAAGTGATCGTCAAAATCGTCTAAAAGCCTTCAAAGTCAAGAGCGAAAACTCAATAGAAAAAAAAATAAAAAAATAAAAAAATAAAAAACTCGAATAAAAATTTGGAGCAAAATTTTCTGCTGAAACTCGCAAGAACCCAAAACGGCAGCGATCTCAGCCGTCAGCCGTCGTTGTTCTGCCGCTAGAAGCTTCCATGCCTGCGAATCTCTTTGGCACGAGACAGTGCAAATGTTGGCGCGAAAGCGTTAGGTTCGATTTCGCATAAGAAATTCATTAAAGCTCGTAATATCGAACGCTCGATTTTGAAGTGGCGTCCGAGGCGATATTTTTTTTTTTTTTTTGGGTTTTTGGAGACGACGATCGATTTCTGCCAAAATTTATTTTCTTTAGAACGTGCGAAGAAAACTCGTTTAATGGCACAGACCGAAATGTGCTTCGACGAAGTGTGACGATTTTTTTTTGTTAATTGAATTTATTGAATTATAATATCCCCGAAGCGCCTGCGTTGGCGTTTTAGCGCGCTTGAGGACTTTTTGGGATATTTTCCAAAAAAAATAAGAGAATTTTTGGCAGCTACGAAAACTTCTCGCGTGGAAGTAATTAAACAAACCCCCCCCCAAAAAAAATGGCTGTGGATTATGTTCTAGAAGATCTTATGGGCAAGCTGGGTGAGTAGTGACGTCACGACGCATTGGATTGAAAGGATAAAGGAAGGAAGGAAGGGACTAATCGCAAGATGAACAGCTGGATTTCATCAGTCAGTAAATCGTTGTCTGGAGCTGTTATCAGCGAATTTGCATTGAGCTCACTTTGTATGTTTGGTTTCGTCTTGTTTATGGAGGGCTGTCTAGTGGGCACTTTTGCTGCCGCTGCCTCTGATTTACTTATCAGCGGTTGAATGTACAAAGAGCTATTTTTTTCTTATCTGCTATTTGTTTATACCAGCCATTCGACCAGAACATGACGTTTATCCACGTTTAATTGTGGTAAATCAAAATAAATATAAAAAATACTTAAGATTCGCACTCAAGAGGTGCTGCTGTCGATCTGATCTTGGCAATTGCTTTCATTTTCATTTTTTAATCTGATAATTTCTTATCAACGATTTGTCGTGCCGTCGGAAATAAATTTTTTTTATCTCATTTAAATTAATTTTACTCTCAAGCGTGGTTTTTTTTTCCACAAAAAAAAAATTCAAAAAAAATGCGACAAATTCCACCTCCTGACTTTTGAATCGGCTTCGTAACGCTTTGCGGGGCTAATTCAGGGCGTTCTACCTTCGATTTCCTCACCTCACCTGAGGGATTGCATATTCAAAAAATGGAAAATTATTGCATTGCTTTCAATTTCAAAGTGTAAATCCGATGCGGATTTCATTCGAAAAATTTGCATACCACACAAGACAATCGTGTTCGGCGCAACGCGACACGATTTAACGCGCTGCGTCATCAAAAGTCATCGTCGATGTCAGTGCACTGACACAACTCCGCATTGTTTTTTTTTTTTTAATTACTTAAAACGGTGTGTCGAACTTCCTTTTTGTGTCTTCAAAGTTAAAACAAAAAAAAATTTTTTTAAGCAGTTCTGGAGCAAATTAAAGTCTTACCTTCTACCCAATAGGAAATATTTTCGGCGGTGACTAACTGCAGTGCTTTCAATTTAGGGGAATGTCCCCTGAATTTATTGAAATTTCTGGTCGTTAGCGGAGGCTAAAAGGAAAGGATTTTAGGGGACCGAAATTTTTCTTTCATAAGACTTCAAAACTAAAATTAGGGAAATGTCGGCCCTTTTTAGTCATTCAGGGGATATATCGCCTAAAATCCTGGCAACAGTAATTAACCCTTTCAGGCCTGGTATATACAATTGAGGATATAAAAGAATTTTTAAATCTAAGTTATATGTAGGTACCTAAAATTTGCTATTATCGCCTAAGGGGCTGTCCATTAATTACGTAAGGGCGATTTTGACCATATTTGACCCCCCCTCCCCCACGTAAGCATACATTAGTATAAATCAGACACCCTTTATAAGCAGGCGTAAGATTTTTCGAAAAATATTCAAAAAATATTCAAAAAATATAAAAAATAGTCAAAAAAAAATTCAAACAAAAATGCAAAGAATTCAAAATATTCAAAACATTCACTGGCAAAAGTTTCAAATTAGTTCGATTTAGTATGCCTATTAAAATGTTGAATTGTCAAATTAACAAAAACAGCCTACTTCAGTGAATAAAGCCCAAAATCCAACATTGCGAGAGCCCGATGCGAGAGTGCGTGACTCATTTAAATCTTCAATGAGAGTTTTGCGTCACGCAGATGACAGCACAATTTCGCTTCTAGTAATGCAATATTTGAACCGAGTACCAATCTAACGAGTACCGAGTACTCATAAAAATTATACGCTATCACTTGAGTTAAAAATTTAATTCAAAATTTTCAAAAATTTTAAAAAATTTTCAAAATGAACCAAAGCTGGCGAAATATTTTAAAAGCTCTTTTTCACGGAACAGTGAACAGTTTTTGTTTTATTAGTTTAAACGAGTAGCTAATAGCGAGTACTCAAAAAATAGCTACATCATTAAACTGTCAAATTGCCTCGCAACGAAAAATATTCAATTTTTCAAAATTTTCTCGCTACGAGGTCCCGCAGTGCGATACATTGGAGCTTGAACCATATGATTAATTGTATTGAAATTTGTGTCCGTCTCGTCTCGCGCTATCGCAATGTTGGATTTTGGGCTTAAATGCAAAAAAAATTCAAAAAAAATCAAAAAATTCAAAAAAAATCAAAAAATTCAAAAAAATTCAAAAATATTCAAAAATATTCAAAATCCGAGCTCTAATAATGACATTAAAAAACGAGAATTTTTCTGGCACTACAATAGAGTCACGTTGGCATAACCTACAAAAAGACACTGAAAATTTCCCGCAGGGGTGCTTCGCAACTCGAATGAAAGACGTTCCACGTATTAAAATTTTTGTTTTTCCCCAAACATCTTTGCACTTGATTTTGAGTAATTCGAATTTTATTTCAATATTAAGCAACATTTTGTGGTGAGAAAGTTTTCACTGTTATTGCACGAACATTCAGAGCTCCAAGCGGAAAAAATATGCCGCCTAAATTAGTAGTACCGCGGCCTATTTCGTGTGGGATATTTTATTGAAAATTTGTTCTCAGGTCGACGGAATTTTGTTTTGTGCAACGTCGCGACGCGTTGCTGTAAATTAAGGAAATTCGAAAATATTTATTAGTTTTCGTATTTTCAAAATGATTTCCTCAGATTTTTCCTTTGATAAGCTCAATGAAACGTTGAACTTTTTGATAACATTAGCCAAAACTATAGGGGAGGAGGAGGAAGCTTTGTAAAGCTTCAAAGCATTAAAAAATAAAGAAATTCATTAAAAATATTTAAAGCATTTGAAACATTGCAGTGTCGTCATCCTACATTCTTATTTACATACTTCTCTAATAAATTTCAAAGATAGATAAAATTTTATTCGTTTATTTGTTTATGCCATACTCCGCGTCATATCTATGAGAATTGTTCAAAAAAACAATTTCCAATCCCTGGGGTCATAAATTTCCTCGTATTAAATTACGATTTCCCAAGCGAAACGTCAAAGTTTTTCCATCACGTGTTGGTGCCCATCAATAAGAATGGGCCTCAAAATAACTTCCAGTGGCGTACCCGGGGTGAATTAAAATTCGTACAGTTCAATTTTCGCTTCAAAATGGTCTGGGGTAGTGGCGTAGTGAGAATTTCTAGGCGCAACAATGTGATCGCAATGCGAGAAAATTACAGCCCGCCGAAAATAATCACAAAGTTCTTCCTTAACCTCCAAAAATTAAAATGATTCTGCACACGCCCCATGGTTAAGCTTATCACCCTCATGCCCATAGCTACTGCCAGGGAAATATTGTTTCAGGTTAGGGGTTTTATGTATCCAAAAGCCCCTCGGCAATGCAATGATACTATTATTCTGACTCCTTTGTAATTCCTCGAAATTTGGCGGCGGTTTGAAGACCCAAAATCCTTCGCCCGCGAAAATCATTGACCAGCTTGAACGGAAAAAATTCCTATATATTAGAAATGTACTGAGTTCAATTTTCTTACAGCCCCCTTCTACATTTGTCCTCATTACAATAAATACTCTTTCAACCCTAGAACCAATGGCATAAACAGGGGGTGGTATTGGGGCGTGTAAGCCTCCTCCGAAATGCGAGGAAACCTAAAGACACGAGAGAGATAGTCTCGCCATAAATTTTTCTAATACGTAAAAACCCCGCCCCCAGAAATTATTTAAGGCCTACGCGCCTGATAACTACATTTTTTGGACAAATTTAAAAATGTCTCAAAAAAATTCTCTCCAAAAAGGCGCCTTAACCAATCTAATTTTAGTTAAGCAGGCGGCTATGTTGTATAAACATGTTCTGTTTTGTTTCACAACATATGAAAATAAATCTATTTAGTTAACAAAAGTTTGTGGACTTAAGACGTTAGAGAAAAGCACAAATGGTAGGGAAAGCCGACTAACAAGAAAAAACCAAAAAAAAAGGGAAATTAAAAAAAAATAAAAATAAAAATATAAATAAATAAAAAAGTAAAAAAAATTGGAGGTTCTATTAAAGAATATTTTAGACATTAATGTAATTTTACTGTGACCTTTTACAGCAGGCTCCACTGTAGGTAGGTAGGTAGGTTGAAGTGGCTGCCACTTAGGCCGTTAATCGGTCGATATTCAAAATGGTCGCTGTTCAATAGATCTGGCGATCCTGCCACTCAGCAATAAAGGGAAATAACTCAAACAAGTCTCCAGAGTATAATCAAGTATACTGGACCCTAGGTACTCCGACAATTGGTTTGCAGGGTAGTGTCGAACCTAACGAATTAGTCGGATTATAGAGTACTACCAAAAAACCCCTATAGGCCGGAAATAGTTTTACAAATGAATGCAGATCCAATGAAAAGATTCTTTATCTTATGCTCTGACTTCCATGACACCGCCGGAATGTTGATGGATTCGAGGCGCTGGATAAGTCAGGGGACGGATAACCGGGGTACCACTGTAAATTAGTATAAAAACAAACTACACCTAAGTCTGTTTTTACACGGTAGATTGGTTCCAGAAGAAGCCGTGTAAAAAAAAACCGTGTAAAAAAAACATTGATCATACTTCAAAAAATTAAATTTGACAAAAAAAATTTAAGTACATAAAATTTCAAATCGTGAAATGGAATAAAATCGTGTAAAAAAATTAAAAATATTCAATTTTCAAACCGTGTTAATCAAAACTTGTTAAAAACAGACTTAGGTGTATTAAACACTTTGGTAGGTAGGTAGGTTGAAGTGGCTGCCACTTAGGCCGTAGGCCCATTGTGATATCATGGAGGTTTTCTTGTGTTTGTGTGAGTGTATGTGTCTTATTATGTAGTGTGCGCCCCTAACATGAGAATTTTTGAAAAACCAGTGCTAGGCTTGGAACATAACACTCCATTTCGCCTGTGCCGGGAATTGAAACTCGGACCCTTGGGATCAAGAGCATAGCACGCATCCCTTACGCTATCCCAGAGCCACAGGCTCCACTGTAAATCGAGATAAATTGTTCGAATTGAAGAAAAATTTTTCGAAAAAAAATTCACCACAGAAAGAATTTGAATTGAATTTTTATGGACATGGGAAATAATAAGCTTATTTATCGTAGATTAATTATCAAAACAGATACGTTCATATATGTATCTCTCTATATATACCTACAATATGTATGTATGTACATTTGCAATTGTTTATACGAAAGATTTTTTTTGTTTTACACAAGTTCATTGCGGCTTTTTCTTCTCGTCACCTTGGATACACATGACTGAGTGTTAGGCGTTGTACCTTTTACGGAGCGTTGTTGAAATGATAAAGAAAAATTTTTAAATCGCTCGAAAATATGAATGTCGGTACTAAAAAATTCTGCTGTTAATTTATGTACTAGAACTAATCACGTACATATGTACGTACACATTCACCCATGCCGGAGAAACCGCACGAGAGAATTTGTAAACATTGAGTTCGGCACTGTTTAAATTAATTAATTTTTTTTCTTATTTTTTTTTCATACAACAAATACTCAAAAAACAAAAATAACAAACAAAAAAATCGAAGCAATAAATAAACGCACCAAAAGCGAGTAAACATTTCACTTCTCGAAAGAATTCAAAGAATTCGAAAAAATAAATTCAAATTTAATTTAGACAGGATTCTAAGTCTGTTGACACTTGAACTTGATGCGTTGTGTTGTCAGGAAGTAATCTTGAAAGTGGTCAGAATTTTTTATTTTCCTGTTTTCGTTTTACTTTTTAGAAATTCGCATGGCGATGCACTCATTTGATTTAATCGCTGTCAAGTCTTTTAAAAAAAAAACAGCTTCATTATCAGATCGAATGACGTGCGCGGAGCCCTATGTGATAATGATCTTCGTTGTAAAGAAATAACAATGTTGCCGGCTTTGATTCCGTTTCTCTAGACTCGATTTCCGCGGAAGGAGGCAAATTTATTTTTCCCTAATTGTCCGGATCACGACTTTGATCAATTAAGAACTTAGATGATGGGCGTTCTAATCAAAAAAAGCGGTTCTTTGGCTTATGATTCAATTAATAATTTACTTGAAAGTCTCTGGCGACTCCCCTGTTGGAATTATTCATTACCAAAAGCGACTCACGCAATGGTAATGTTTTAAAAAAAAATACTTTTTTGAAGCTTGTGCAATTATTGCCGACCTTTGACTGTTCACTCATTAGATTCACGCGCAAATTTTCTTTCAAAAGTAAGGAATACCAAAGATAATATGAACTCTTTAATCGAAGAAAGAAGTTCGACAATTGCTCAGCAACATTGTTTAGCAACATCGGTTTTAATAACTTCAATATTGACAATAGTTCACAGAATATTCCTGAGGAGACCTAAATGCACTTTTCTTATGGACTTGGGCCTTCTAAGCACGAATAAAATATTTAAAGTTTTCTTAAGGTAACTAGAGCTAACCTCATATAAGTTTAACAAGTTCGTGCAAGACGAAAAATAGCTTTTTAAAGGTAGTCGGTTATTGTTTTATAATATTTATATTCATTTTTGAAAAATAACGTTTTTTGAGGAGAGTATTTCGGGGTTTTTTCAGCAAAGCTCGACAATCTATCATCTGATTTGAATGAATTATCCTTCAAATTGAAGAAAATTAACCCGTTTGGAACTTTTTTTTCCCATAGTTTTAAGATCGGTAATACGTCCTGGGTTCAACTCCCAGCTAAGGTCGTGGATGTTTGGGTCGTTTTTTCTGTTTGTTTTTCTTTGTTTTCCCATAAGACGAGGTATCACAACGGGCCCATGTAAGGCCTAAGCGTGTCACTCATAATGGTAGCAGACACACTAAACTAACTCAACCTGAAATCGATCAAGAAAATAAGATTCTGTAGACCGAAAAACCTTAAAAACCTTTTCGTATTTTTTATTCCAGGTCGGTTCTTTGTCCAGCAAAATGAGATATTCGAGGGCGGTTCAATAAGTACCCGTGTTAGAAATGAAGACACAGTTTTTTCAAAAAAATTTCATTTTATTTTTTCAACACAGTCCCTTCGTACAGTCATGTGATAAATATTAGGGACAGTACAAGATTTTCCTAGAAAATCTGTTGATGTACACAGTCAGCCAGGCAGCCATAAGATCCCTCTCAAGTGTGGTAGCCACATCCAACACAATCCACGGGTGCCGCCGTCACGTCTCTTCGGGATATGGCAAAGCACTCCTCAGTGACCCTGATGTGGGTACCTGGACACAGCGACATTAAAGGGAACCGTACACCGGACGACCTTACGAGAGCCGATACAGAACTAGAAAACATTATAGCCGAGCCTGAACTGGGTGTTCGTCTTGCCTCAGTAACTTCAAGGTTAATATGGGTTGACCTAGACCACAAAAGGACCACTCAACTACTTACCCATGTGTGACATAAGGCACATAGTCTTCATTATCACAGGTCACTGCCTGATTGGCAGGCACGCGGAACGCCTTGCCGTTCCCTAGAACGACTTCTGTAGAAGTTGCAGATCGGAGGAGAAAGAAGAAATGGTGAGCCACCACCTTATGTGTCACTGGCCGGGCCTGGCCAGGAGAAGATCCAAGCTACTTGGCTTTTTCTTCCTCCCCTCTCTCACCGAGCTATCACCAGTCTGAATAAAAGACATGACTCGCTTCATCAATGAGTCTAACTGGCTCCACAAAATGGGTTACTAGGGAGGCATGCCTTCCAACGTGGTATCACAACGGGTCCATATGGGTGTGTCCCCTTAAAGGGGGCAGCCACCCCAACCTAGCCTATACTATCAGCCCGATTCTGAATGTTCCCGGGGAACGAATTCCCGGGGAATTTACTTTTCTCGAGACTAAAATTCTCCTTTTTTAAATAGATAGGGTAAGGAAAATTATAGGTATGGGTCAAATGACCTTTTCCCATCAAATTTTTTCCGCCAAATATTTAAGAAAGAAGAAGTTTACTCTCGAGAAAAGTAAATTCCCCGGGAATTTGTTCTCCGGGAATATTCAGAATCGGGCTGTATATGAGTATTGAAAAATTTTTTCGAATATTTTTATCTTGTTTCCATTGATATCTCCTGAGATCGTTTCCCAATCGCACAAAAGTTTTCAACTTTTCACTGCCCTCGATTTTCATTTCAATCACTTTAGAACGATTGATTTGCCATTTTGACACTTTCCAGCTTCGTTGCAAAGGCTTTTAACGCTTTTGATAACTTGATTATTTGCAATTTTTTATTTTTGTTTGGTTTGTTTATTTGTTTTAATTGCCATATCGGCTCTTTGAGCTTTTGCGCTTATATAATTACGAGCGCACGCCATTTGCGTGCGCGACCTTGGTTCAACCTGGGTATAAAACTCTTTGGCTTAGTGCATTAAAATTTGAAACTCGTTTTCAATTTATTTGAAAGCTCAGAAGGTCGGGGAATTAAATTAAAGGTCGATTTTCGAAAGCACAAGGCGAAGTTTTGAAAATCAGAAAAACATTTATGTACATCCTGACGTGGACCTTGAAATCTTAAAAATCTTAAATGGCAACATCACATCGCATGGAATTCATTCTTTCCGTCTGAATGTAAAATTTCGCCCCTAATTTAATTGAGAGGCATGAAAATAAGACAATCAATTCAATTTGGCTAAATTGAAAAGCTCCAGGGAATCAACTGGACCCTCCTCGCAAACACTTTGAGAGAATACCTTATTCACTTGGAAGAGACGAGACGTGCGTGTTGTTTGGGCAAAGAAATCAATTGATCGATCCAACGATCGTCATTGATCGCTTTCATTCGATCGAATTTAATTTCAATTGCGAATTTGTGTCAACAAATAATTGGCCAAAGTACGGCGCGACCACTTCAGCGTACGAGATCGAACACGCTCGGGTGACGTTCTTTTATTGAGTAGATCAACTTGAGTTGAATAGCTTTGCTCAAGTAGGCAAATAAATGCTTAACAAGAGGGATCAACAAAATAATAGATATTTTCCTTTTTAGTCTATTAACATTTCTCTTAAGCAAAAAAATTGATCAGACTGTGCAGGCAGACCCAGATCTCATACTATTTTCAATTTTTAATTCCGTTGATCAATGACATTATAAATAAAAAAAAAAAAAATTAAATAAAAAAAAAAATAAAATAACAACATAAATCATTATAATAATATTGCCTACTCGTGCAACATGTTGATATCCTTCTAGTTACACCCAACTGAAGTGATGCAAAATCAAAAGCAAAATCAACATAAGAGCATGATACAAGAAAACAAGATAGCGCCACTTCAGTACCGCTATTTTGAGGCTCTCTCTGAGAGCCGAAAATTGAGTTTGTGACGTCACTGAGCGAGAAATTGTTGTTGTTTCCCATGCTATTCAAAAAAGTAAAAAGCCGGTTTAACATGGGAAACAACAACAACGAATCGCGATTTTGAGTTTGTGACGTTTCCTCTCTCAAGTGGCGCTATCTTGTTTTCTTGTATCATGCATAAGAGCTTTAATTAACAAAGATTCCATTGATAAACAATTTCGTCTTCGAAAAACATTTTTCATTCATTGAATTTTGCTGACACTGAAATTTTTTTTTATCAGCAACCAATTCTAGCATGCAGCATTGAAATATTGCGGTCCTTCAGCAACATTATTTTTTCGAGACATCTAAATGCACTTTTCTTATGTACTTTGGCCTTCTAAACACGAAAAAAATATTTCAAAATAAAGCTTTTTAGAAGCGTTCTCATTTAATACTAAACAAGTAAGAAAGCTAAAGTCGGTCAAGCCCGACTTTGAAATACCCAGCGTCCCGACATTATGAGCGCACTTTGTTTTGCTTCTCTATTTGTGGGCGTGGCAGTGGGAGGGCAACATAAATTATTTCCCTACACCTTTCATTCGCCTTGGTGAACCTATGTTGCGAATTCGAAGCTTCAACGCCTTTTACTTCGGAAGTTACGAAAAATCTTCATTTGTGGGGTGGCAGAGGGGGGTACATAAATTTTTGTTCCTACACCTTTCATTTGCCTTGGTCAACCTATGCTGCGAATTTGAAGCTTCTACGCCTTTTACTTCGGAAGTTATGAAAATTCTCTATTTGTGGGCGTGGCAGTGGGCGGGCTACATAAATTTTTGTTCCTACACCTTTCATTTGCCTTGGTCAACCTATGCTGCGAATTTGAAGCTTCTACGCCTTTTACTTCGGAAGTTATGAAAATTCTCTATTTGTGGGCGTGGCAGTGGGCGGGCTACATAAATTTTTGTTCCTACACCTTTCATTTGCCTTGGTCAACCTATGCTGCGAATTTGAAGCTTCTACGCCGTTTACTTCGGAAGTTACGATAAGACCTTATTTTTGGGCTTATTTGTGGGCGTGGCTCGAGGAGGGCGGCGTCCATTTTTTGCCAAAAAATGTCCCTTTTCGTAGTTTACCAGCACACCAAATATCAATGGAATGTGTTGAGTGGTTCGCAAGTTACAAGCATTTTATTGAAAAACAATAAATTCATTTGTGGGCGTGGCAGTGGGCGGATGTCTCCCATTTTTACTTAGGATCACACTCGGTTCCCGATATACCTGTGTGCCAAATTTCGACTTGATTGGTCCAGCCGTTTCGGAGGAGATCCGACCACGGACGGACGGACAGACGGACGGACGGACAGACGGACAGACGGACATGTCTAAATCGATTCAGTTTTTGATCCTGATCATTTCTATATATATTTTTCTATATCTCCGGAGCTTAATTCTCCCTGTTACAAGATTTGCACAAAACTAATATACCCCGCTTACGCTGGGTATAAAAATAACTCGACAGTGCTTCATCTGATTTGAACAATTAACCCTTAACTTAAAGATAATTAACTCCTATAAATCTTTTTCTTACATAGTTTTTAAAGATCTTTCAATAAAAACAAGATTTTGGAGACCTTCAAAAAAACATATTTTTAGAGAAAATTAATACAATTTTTCCTTTCATGGGCATCAAAAAAAAAAAACCATCCCAAGCTTATAAAATTTCTGTTACATTTTTTATTTAAAGTCGGTCCCTTTCCCAACAAAATGAGATATTAATTTTCAAAATTTATGCATAAATGGCAAAGTTCTAATTTTATATGTGACGGAGTAAAAGCAAAATAAGCAGTGAAAATTACAGTTAAAAAAAAATTTTTTTTTCAAACACTAATATTTAAAAAACGCATCAAAAATATTTTTTTAAATATTTTTGTTTGTTTGTTTAGAAGTCCAATGTCCATAAAAAAGAGCATTTATATATCCTGAAAAAATAAAAAATAATTATTTGTAGACTAGTGTAATCAAAAACCATTCAATGTCAGATGGCCGATTATAAGTAAATATATATTATAAGAAAACTCTTTTGTCGGGTTTTGCATTTTCCCGCGTCATTTGGACGAGATATAGTCATCAATATTAAACAATTCACACAATATCCTCATTTTGATTGCTTCGTTGCATAGTGTAACCACCAGAAATTGCTCATTGCAAACAATTTCCTCCATCTCAAATACAAAGGAAAAATCCACACGTGCGAAAAAAGACTCATTTCCGTCTATTGCTCTGACAGTTGAAAGCTTCCGGAAACGCGTGCTTTTTAATTTGTGTTGAATCATCCGCTCTTGCGCGTTGCAAATCTCCGACGCCAATTGTTTGAAAATTAATGTTGCCAACAATACATAACATACATACAAACATACATACAGCTTTGCCTTGCCCCTTTTTTTTCAAAAGCACAACGGGGGCCTTCCTTTATTCTTCATTTATGTAGCTTTGAGTATGCCGCAATAGAGTCAATTTTAACGCTTGCACTCAAAATTCTAGGCGAATTCGGTCGCTACCAGGCCGTACAGTTCTTCCTCCAGGTACTTTCCGCTCTGACCGCTGGTCTTCATATGCTCTCGCTGGTAACAGTCGCTGCAGTGCCAGAGCATCGTTGCTTCATTGAGGGCATCGATAACAGCAGCTACTCGTACGCGCCATTGAACTCCTCGGCGATATTAGCGTCGATCCCGCTGAAACCCACTGGCGAACTTGACTCATGCCACATGTACAATGCGGAGAATATCAGTGTGCCTTGCACGTCGTATGTCTACGATCGTACCTACTATCAGACATCAAGGACGATCGATTGGGATTTCGTCTGCGATCGACGTTGGATGGGCTCGCTTGCTCAGACGGTGTTTATGTTGGGCGTGTTCACCGGGGCCGTAACGCTGGGCAGTTTAGCCGACAAGGTCGGACGTAAGACAGTGTTCTGCTGGTCAGCGCTGCTGCAATTGATCCTTGGAGTGGCTGTGGCCTTTATACCCGAGTATTTCTCATTCATGGCGACACGTTTCTTTTTGGGCATATTCGGCTCAGCGGGTGCGTATATTTGTGGTTTCGTCTTGACCATGGAACTGGTCGGGGCCTCAAAACGTACGGCTTGTGGTATTACCTTTCAAGTAAGTCTTACTATATGTGCATATATCAATAATAACGGATGAAGATAGTAGAAGAAAATTCCTTTTCCACAGACGGTTTTCGCAAGTGGCATAATGCTTGTTGCTGGCTGGGGTGCCCTAATCAAGGATCGCCAGATATTGCAGATCGTCTACGGTTTGCATGCCTTAATCTTCATCGGTCATTGGTGGTTCTTGGATGAGTCGCCACGTTGGCTATGGATGCAAGGACGTGTGGACGAAGCAATCGATATTGTATCTAAAGGATTGCAGATTAATGGCTCTGGTATTCCATTGGATCGTAATTATTACCTTCAAAAAGCCAAAGCACAACAGTCGACGGTTGAAGAGAATTCCGGAGCTGGCATGAGTGATCTATTTAAGACACCAAATCTACGCATGAAAACACTTAATGTTTGTCTCTGCTGGTTCGCCAATTCCATCGTTTATTATGGACTCTCGCTGAGCGCTGGAAAACTGTACGGTAATCCGTTCCTCATACTCTTCATCATGGGTCTCGTGGAATTCCCCAGCTACTTTACGATCATTATTGTTCTTGATAAACTCGGACGTCGTCCCATTACGAGTACGCTTATGATAGCCGGTGGAGTGTGTTGTATGGGTGCCGCCTTTATGGCTCAGGGCAGTACAATGAGTACGGTTATTGTTATGATGGGTAAACTCTTTATCGCCGGCTCGTTTGCCATCATATATAATTACTCGGCTGAATTGTTCCCCACGGTAGTTCGAAACTCGGCAATGGGTCTCGGTTCTATGTGTGCGCGTCTATCGGGTGCTTTGACGCCGCTAATAACTCTGCTGGATTCCTTTGATCCGAAAATTCCAGCCGTCGTCTTTGGCGTTATATCGTTGGTCTCTGGTTTCTGGGTGATGTTCCTCCCAGAGACTATGGACCAACCAATGCCCGAGTCGCTGGAGGACGGCGAGAATTTCGGCAAAGGCGATACATGGTTCAGCCAGTGTACGGGTGCAAATAGGAAACGTCAAAGCAGTATTTATCCCGACGATCCCGAACAGATGGTACCGCTTAAAGAAATTCGAAAATGAGCGGGATGGGACGGGATGGCGGAGGCATTGCTTTCACTCGTCTCTTCTTTTTTTAGTTGTTGAGAAGTTTTATTGTTAGTTCTGTAAGTGATGGAATCGCGCGTATGTATAAAAGTTTTTTAAAACGTCATTCCAAAGTCGATAAATATAAGATTTTTATAAACCCATCAAATGGACTGTGTTTCCTTTTCAGTGAACATTCGTTATGCATTGATTCATTACGTTTTCATTATCGCAGTTAGATCTCTTTATCGGTAACACTGTACTCCAGTTTGTACACGAGTTAATGCAAACGGCTGACTGTAACGAATCCAGAAATGGTGTGAATCGAAGGGTTTACCTATCTGTGGACCCAGGGAAGATACAATGCAATCCGCTGACGAAGAGAAAAAAGTTCGAAATTAAACAACTCAAAAACTTCAACACTAGCATCAAACTAGTTAAGGAAGTTAAATATCTAGGGGTGATACTAGTTAAGGAAGTTAAATATCTAGGGGTGATACTAGTTAAGAAAGTTAAATATCTAGGGGTGATACTAGGTAAGGAAGTTAAATATCTAGGGGTGATACTAGTTAAGGAAGTTAAATATCTAGGGGTGATACTAGTTAAGGAATTTGAATATCTAGGGGTGATACTAGTTAAGGAAGTTAAATATCTAGGGGTGATATTAGTTAAGGAAGTTAAATATCTAGGGGTGATAATAGTTAAGGAATTTGAATATCTAGGGGTGAAACTTGTTAAGACAGTTAAATATCTAGGGGTGATACTAGTAAGGAAGATAAATATCTAGGGGTGATACTAGTTAAGGAAGTTAAATATCTAGGGGTGATACTAGTTAAGGAAGTTAAATATCTAGGGGTGATACTAGTTAAGGAATTTGAATATCTAGGGGTGAAACTAGTTAAGAAAGTTAAATATCTAGGGGTGATACTAGTAAGGAAGATAAATATCTAGGGGTGATACTAGTTAAGGAAGGTAAATATCTAGGGGTGATACTAGTTAAGGAAGTTAAATATCTAGGGGTGATACTAGTTAAGGAATTTGAATATCTAGGGGTGATACTAGTAAGGAAGATAAATTTCTAGGGGTGATACTAGTTAAGGAAATTAAATATGTAGGGGTGATACTAGTTAAGGAAGTTAAATATGTAGGGGTGATTGGGTAAATGTAACTTTTGAATTTAGCCTTTCAAACACGTGTTCGTTTGACACAATGGGGTAAGTGTTGCCAGATATTTGGGCCAGATATCAGAACCATCTAGTGACGAAGAACCGCGGGTACTTTTTATATCACCTATTATAAAAGAAGGCTTCCTAAAAGAATTTTAAAATAGAAAAGCTCATTTAATGTCCTGGGAAAAAATTCTGTAGACAAGTGTTATACCTAAATGATGGAAGCTTAGCGGTTTCCGTTGGCATTATTTTGAAGAAGCTAACAATTTCTTCTCTGAAATCCTGAATTAGTAGTTCTTACTTCCTATATATTCATAAACAATCGGCATTTGCTGCATACATTTACAATTCGTAGTTTTGTTTTTATTGAATTTTCGAAACTTTTTCCACATTTCTTTGACATTATTTCATTGATTTCTTGTTCTTCATTCTTTTTTGTTCTTCATTTCATTTTTCGTGAAATTGTTCTCCTGATCTCAAGGCGGAGAGTACATAAATACAATTTTCAACATCTATAATAAAATTGAATATCTCCTATATCAGGTATATGTATATAATTTTTAATATATAGGTTTTCATATATATATATATGTATATATTTGTGTATAAACATTCATATATTTTTATTCATTGTGTTATCCTTTTTAAGATTCATTTAAGGTACGTTAATCTTTCTTTTTTCCATAGTACAGCGTTAAAGCAGTGCCTACCCATAAATAGTTGAATGAAAAAGAGGTGAAGCAACATTCTTAATTGTAGAATTCATTCAATTTAAAACAGATAATTTCGAAAAAATCCATTGGCCCATTTTAGTTTTTGCATTGAATTCGAAACAGCGCTGGAAAATTTAAATCTCAATTCATTATTTTTAAGACTTCGAAAAACCGTTTATTTTAATTTTTTTTTTGTTGATTTGATAAAGAAAACAATGTGAGTAAATGCAATGAAAATGTATTCTTTTTTCTGTGATAATAGGTTAGGAGAACTTCAAGTGTTTTCAATGTCATGCTATAAAAACTTGCAAGTCGAGGCGCAGGGTTAAGCTTAAAGGTCTGCAGAATCCTATTTTCTTGATCGATCTCAAAACTGCATAAAAAGAGTTTAAGAGATTTTAATTTTCTTTAATTTAAAGGATTATTTGTTCAAATAGGAGATGCACTGACGAGTTCTGCTCTAAAAAGCAAAAATCAATACCAATAAAAAAAACGATTTCATGAAGATTTAAAAAAAATATATTTTTCGTACTTAGAAAGCCAAAATCTATAAGAGAAGTGAAATTAGGTGTTCTAAAAAATAAAAATTATTTCTAAACTAGTTGGTTGATCATCGAAGGAATAAGGATCAACTTCCGGCTTTAGATCACTATCGATTTCGGCATCAGCGGGATTTATGACAATACCCTGATCGGGTGAGAGTTTATCGACTTAATTTTAACATTGAAGTTCTCTTTATACTAGCAGAAGTTGATTACATATCTCATTACCAGGGCTCGGATTTTGTTGCATTTATAAATTTAAAGCATACTTAATGGAGTAAAAATTTTGTTCAACTCGCTTAAAGCTAAGATTTTAATAGATTTTTAACTTCAATATGCATTTTTTTTTAAGTAGAAAAGCGGTTTGAAGTTCATATTACCTAAACTTATTCGCAAAATGTTGGTAAAAAAAAATTTTTACCCCATAAAGTATGCTTTAAATTTGTAAATGCACCAAAATCCAAGCCCTGCTCATTAAAATAATCGGAATGCATTGAAATTTAAATTCTCATACATATGTGTTTCAATTAAGCAATAATATGTAATTTTCATAGTTTCATTTCCATAAAATTTTTCTTCTTTATCCGCTTGAATTTTTCTTCTTTTTTTTGCAAAAGTTTTTAAAATTTTTTATTTATGCTTTTTCATTACCAGGGCAACCAAAAATATTTAAATTGAACCCTTAAAATATACAAGTCAATATTTTGAAATTTTTCCTATGATGGACTCTGCTTTATTTCCTTGGAAGCACGACTATTTATACGCACCTTCAGAAGGGTATAATGGAATTTTACTGATCATGTAAAAGCTGGAATTAAATTTTGCAGGCAAATATTCATAAATTCATTTATATTTTCTGTAATATGGACGTGTATACTTTTAGGGCTCACTTTAAATAGTTTTGATTGGCCTGTTCTTTACATTGTTTGAATTAAATTATTTTTTTAATGGCATTTCTCAACATTGTTCGTTTTCTCCTTGCATGGGCATTACGTTCAAATTTGGTTTTACTTTTTTTTTTTTTTACAAATTTTTATTCTGAGATAAAGCTGCTTTTCTACATCAAGACATAAAAGACAACAACAAGAATAGTTGGACATACAAATATACATATATCGAAAAGTACATTAAGCGAGTTTGATGGGTCAAGATCAATTTCAAGAATTGGGTTGACATTGAGACTTTAAGTAATACAATTTTAAAGAATTTTTTTTTGTTTTGTTTTTTCGTTTTGGTTCGTTCAAGATCTTATGTATCTTCTCCTTTTCATTTGCGCTGTCCTTCTTGGTACTGTTAATAATTTCAGCTTCAAAATATGTACATTTACTAACTAAATAATCTACGTAATGCAATATTTACATGGATACATACAAAGTAATGATTTACTTGTTTTTGAGTTGTGTGTTTTTTATTTATTTTTTGGTATCGTTTTAATCAAATCCTTTCATGATTTTTTTTCTAAGCAATTTTCATTAATAAATCACAATAACGTTCGTTCTCTCGCTCTTGCTCTCCATCTTTCTCTCTCCAACAATGTTTTCCCTTCCCGAATACTCTCCGATGACTTTGAAAGTCCTGCGCTTTGCTCTATATATTTTTTAATACTATGGTCTGAGAGCTTTTGTTAAAGAAAACCATCCATATTTATAAAACCGATGTGACGTCACACTTTATCTTTTTTCTAGCAGTGAAAACAGTCCACCTCTTTCTTTCTTTCTTTCTTTCTATCTTGCCTTCTCTCTTTCTTTCATATTTTCGTTTTAACTTTGTGCAGACAAACTGGCTGGATACCTTAACTGCTGATTAATAAAGCTTCCTTTTCGCTCTCTTAATTTGCCTTTTAAAAGTCTTCGAATAAATCTCCCTCTCGCGCTGGTCCACGGTCCGCGGTGGTGCGTGTTTACGCTCTCTCGGGACATTTGGTCGGCACGATCGGTTGCTTGGGCGCTGCTGATGCCACCACACCCGGAGCAGCGACAGCAGTTCCCTCGGGCATTACAGCGGTATGGACTATAATAGCCGGTTGATCCTCACTTTGTGGATGCAATTCATGGGATTCGCCTGGCGTTAAACTGGCCAATGCTGCCAGGAGATCATGGTTGACTAACGGTTCGTTCTCCTCGCGTGGCTCCCAGCCGGCTGGTGGCGAAGCCGGTGGCGATATCAGAAACTGTTTGACCGGCGCCGGAGGTTGGAGATTCTTATTGGAGACCGGTGTTACCGGCTGAGCGAAATAGCACGTGATAATGGTCTTCTTATTGAATTCGTATTGATGCAACTTGATGCGGGCATTGGCGGCCGCAATCGCATTATCGTAATTCACCCGAAGGCGACGAAAACTTCGTAGCCATTGGAAAGTCGCCGAATCGCTGAATGTCCGGAAGAGCTCTTCCATTTCTTGCTTCAACTGTGGATTCGCAAAGACCTCCGAGTGTATGTTCGTCACGATGATCGATGTTGGCAAATCGTCGAAGGAATCAGGATCAACTTCCGGCTCTACATCGCTATCGATATCGCCTTCGGGCGGTAAGCTAGGATGCTGACTTGGTAAGCCATCAGCAGGATTTATGAAAATATCCTGATCGGGCGAAAGTTTATCGATGCTGCCGTTGCCGCTGCTATTCTGTGTGGATTTCATTTTAGTATTGTTGTTGTGGTTGTGATTTGTTGTTGTATTTGAAGTTGATTGGATATGCTGTTGTTGTTGTTGCTGTTGTGATTGTGGCTGGCTTTGATTGTTGTTGTTGGCTGTTGTTGATTGTTGCGATTTCGATTCAGTGGGGCAAGTTGACATTCTCAGCGAAACGATCCTGAAAAAAAGGAGTTAAAAATTATTTTCAAATTGCAATGGAAGAAAGTTTAAGGTCCAGGGTCCAATAGAAAATATCGAAATTAGTTAACCCTTTACCGCATGATATATAAAAAATTCGAGGAACCGTTTTTGTCGTGGTAAATGGTTATATTAACCCATTTCTGCATGGAATATGAAATAATTGGGAAAAAATATGTTCGCTATAAATGATTTTATTAACCCATTACTGCATGATATATCAAAAACCGCGGCAACAAAATTTTCCTCCATCAACAAATAACCTATGCTTCAATTTTTTTTTTTTTTTTTTTGTTAGAAACTTTTTATCGATTGTCGGCGATAGAGGTTTAAAAATACTTAACAGGACATCTTCCTTGGCCGTTAATGCCATAGGAACGACACTGTTTTAGTAAATCGTAAATTTATAAGCGGATTATATAAACAACAAGCCGAAAACAAATATAAATCACTCACGAACAAAAATCCTGATGAGCTGAAGACTTCAAACCCCTACGCGTGCAGCTATTTTTGGACAAAAAAAAAGAAAGAAAAATTTATATTTTTTGCATTTACTGCGAAATTTCGTGATAGCAGCGGAATGCTTATATGTGTCCTCCCTGAAATACTTTTCGTAAATGGGCATTGAACTTAGCTACAAATGACGACGGCCATGGCCTATATGGATGAACTGACGCAAACGTCCTTGTTGCACAAGCACCTGTCATCCGTCTTCTTCAGTTCTGATACCATGAAAATCACGTTTTCTTCGACTGCATCCCCAAGCCGCGCTCATCCTCTCTATTGTCCATAATTTCAGCATACTTTCAGGCGTACTTTGTATCGATTAATTGCTATATCTCTTGCATTGTTCTTCGCTCTCTCCCTCCTCCCTCTCTCTAATCGAAACATAGGAAGCGTATTATACAAGTGTAATTGAAGTCCTTGCTTCATATCTCGGTTAACCTCTTAATATTTTTTGCCTGCCCTACCTCGTTTGTCCTCTTAGTCATTATTCCAAGCATGTAGCCAACTTTTCAGTTATTCATTCACTCACTCATTCATTCAGTCGTTCATACGTTGACTCATTGAAGAAATCTTTCGTCTTCTGAATAGTATTCCAGCTCACGTGGCAGTTTTTACCTAGCAACGAAATGAGTTTTCCGCTACTTACGTCGACAATGCGCAGCGCAATCCACGCCATAGCGAATGATAGAGATAGAGATACCTTCTGGTTTAAGCGAACGTCATCGTCATACGGTAGGAGAGCCTTCATTAGCTTTTCCATCGAACTGTCTAGCTTAGTCATCATAAGAAAATTGCTTTTATATTGAAGTGCAATTAGCAAAATGTCGTGTGTAAACATGTTGATTAAGGGTTTTCCTCGACATTGCGGTAGGAAATTTCTTTCTTATATAAATATAAAAAAGAACCATTTATTGCATCCGAAAGAACTCCTCGGGGAAGTATATTGAGTCAATAAAATTTATGGTAAGCGAGGGGAGGAGAGTTTATGCTTAATTTAATGAAGCTAAAACTAGTCATTTTAAATGGCCGCTTCACGCCGGACTGAACCTACTTTTTTATGCCATATTTAAGGACCTTAATCTTTTAAGTGACTTTTCACATACTTTCAAGTCTTTCACCGCACCTTTTCAAGAAGGTTTCCTTTGAAAACATGATTCTTGAACTGATTGCATTTTTGTATATACATATAAGTGTTCCTCCCAAGGGCGTATCCAGCGTTTGATGAAGGGGGATTTTTTTTTGTTAGTTTCAAATTTTAGCGTCCATTCTCTCTGTGAACTCGGCCGTGAAAAGACGCATCGTTTTGTTGAAAGAATCGGTGGAGATTAGTAAAGTATAAAAAGTATAAGTTAATTTGTATTTTCCTGACGCCGGTCAATAATCGAGTCCTTTCTAAGAATAGTTCGAAATAGATCCTGGAATATGGAGACCGAACAGTGTCCCAGCCATGTTATTTAATTGGCCCCCCCTGCTCCCCCTCAAATACGCTCTTGGTTCCTCCGCAATCGAAGCAGCTCAATCACAATGCAGTGCTGCCGCATCAAGAGATGCCGCCATGCCGCACAGTGGTGAGGCTTCATACATTTATTGGAAAAATGTAGGAGTGCCCCTAGGATAATGAATCTTGGCACCGAGCTTCATTTTAATGGAATTAAGAAAACAGCCAAGTTTTATCAAAATCGGCTTCACTCACCACCCATGGCTGCCCTTGCAATCGCTTATCCTAAAAGTATGCTTCGAAATTTTTTGAAATTTATATTGCATTTATCCTGGATTTTTTTTCAAAACTTGATCATTTCTAAAAATTGCCAGTATATGCCGAACTTTTTTATTTTATTTTAATTTTTTCCACATTTGGGAACAATAGAAATCATAGCAGAAATTGGTTATTTCACAACAAAAAATAGAAAATGCTGTATTTCATACAGTGATTTGCATTTCCGCCTAACTTTTAAGCCATTTTTCGTATCAAACTGATTCCTTCGGTGAATTGAATGAAAACCCCAGTCAATTATTTCCCTATAATCATTCTGTGACTTCCTACAGGTTTTCCAAGTAAAACTATCATCTTTCGAAAAAAAAAAAAAAAAATTCTAGATTTCTCTTGTTTAGACAATCCTCTACAAAACTGAATTTTTACATTTTTTGAATTAAATTGGTCGAAAAGTAGAATTTTTGCCACCAAATAACCACTGTGTGCCGCCAAGCTTAGCAGAGTTCGAATAAATAAATTGATTTAACATAAACACGCATAAGAAATTTCTTGGAGTCCCATACATCTTCTCTGCTCCGCTTTATGTTCGATGCACTTAAAGGTCGACAGAAATCTAAATCGATTTTTAATAATAGACTTCAGAACTCGAATTAGAATTTGAATTTAAAATATTTGATCAGAGAAATCCAATAGCAAAATGCATAGCAGTAGTATTTCCCACTTTTCTTGCTTTTCCCCAAGTTTTTGCGCTTCAAATTTTCCAACCTTGGAGACTACTATCGCATTCAATTATTTTGCGCTCCAAAGACATTCACCAGCTTACAAAATTGAATGAAATTTTCTTTGGCCTGCGATGGTGGTGTTGGCACGACACCACGAAATGGAAGAACTCCTTGAATGAATGAATTAAAGAAATCTGTTTGTTTTCGCAAGAGAAATGTTTCTTTCTTTTCGAACCGAATTGCATTATTGACAGGATTGGGTTTTTCTACGCTTCTGGAAATTCTATATATGGAGTTTTAAAATAGAATTAAGTGCTTTTAAAGTGCAAAGGTGCAGCTTGAAATCGATTAAATCCTGACAAGCGAAATTAAACTTTGAATGTTAAGGATTTTTGTGCTTTAACCAAATATTGCACATGCTTTTGGTTCCAGCATCCATCAATTGTGAATTTTTTTTATACTTATGTATAAATGCTACTTATGTAGGGTAGTCCATTTAGTGTTTGAAATTTGAACTACCGATTATCGATTACTTTGACTTTGAAAGGTAGAATGAAATTCATTCTTTTGACAGAACGTTATGTTTGCCATTTGCAAAATGGAGCTTATTTTTTAGCCCTTTAGATTTTTTTCGGTGGGGAACCATTGAGGATAAGTGTCACGCAAGCAATCCAGAGATAATTGAAGCGTCGAAATATAAAATCGAAGTTGCCATTGAAGAGATTCAAGACAAAACAATCGAAAATGTGCTGAAAATTTTTCATCTATCGGATGGGGTATATGAATGATACTGTGCATGGGCGTATTTACACTAGGGCAGGGAGGGGCAGCTGCCCCCTCTAATTAGTTTTTGCTCAGCATACACAGCAAAAGAGTTTTCCAAGAGTATTAAGAAAGGAGATACGGCTGCCAAAATCGTTTTTCTGAAGATAGAAGGAAACCTATGCGTACATGTGGTAACACCTAGGAACATTCGCAAAAGTTCCTGAACAAACTTTTTGTATCTTGCCCCTCCCTAACTGAAGTTTGGGATACGTTTATGATACTTTGTTCAATTCTTGAATGATGAAGTTAAACATTTCCAATAAAACCAGAAATTCGAAAAACTAATAACTAGTTTTTATAAGAGCTGATCCAAAATGAAAATCGTCCACCCATTTTTTTTTCTTGCTTCCATTGAATAAGTTAAAAGGGGCTTGAAGCAATATCTGGCGCATAGAATTCAGCATTTCCACTGGTTATGACTCATATAAGACCACTTCTTTGCACCAGATCCCTACCGGATCTACAAATTCCATATAAAACTTGACTACATAATTTCATCAGTTGAAGAGAGGACTTCCAAAAATATTCCAAGTAAGGCTCCGTAAATATTTCAAACTGGCTGAAGAATCACTTCAGTAATGCAATAGATGCCATTCAATTAAATTTAGCTTCCACAGTTAATCGATCGCTTTACTATTAAAATCGATGCATAAAAAATATATATACATTTATATAACGTATGTGTGTATATTTCGCCATTAAGCGCAAACGATTTAAGTTCCAAAATAAATTCCATTGAAGCTTGGAATATTTATTTTCTTGCAGCTAAAATGCAAACGCCTACATTTTGTAAAAGGAAATCTCAATACGAATCAGTTGTGCGCTCTTATAGCCTGCTTTTCTTGTCGTAAAGTTATTGTTTTTATGTGTGATGTGAGAGAAGGCCCTATACACATGGGGGAAATCTGGAGTGGGATGGTAGTTGTTGTTGTCGCAGTGGTGTAGCAAATGAGCCGAAGGTCATTTCTGCGCCAGATTGAGATGAAATATGTATTACAAAAGAGAGAAGGAAATGTGGATGCCTTCATGCAGGCAAGCACGAATGTACGTTGTTAATTTTTTACATTCTGGAAGGATGGAAGCCGACAGTAAGAGAATGGCCCGTCTTAATTAGAGAAATGGAAAGGGAAATTTTTACTATTCGATGAAATGAAAAATTCCGACCACGAAATTGTTGCATTGGTTTTTCATGATGGGTTCGTACATTGTTGATGCATTCAATTTTATGCTTCGCGATCTGCAAACATGTGCGCAATCAGAGGAGAGGGTGTTTACCCAAACCACGAGACCCATTTTACATCAATATCAAATGCATAATATGCCAAGAATTCAATCCGAATGGGGGCCATCTCATCAAGTATTATCAAGTTCATACGTTTACACAAATACAAATACCCTTGGTCCTTCCAGCCATCCTTTCATCCTTCATCCATTCATACGTCTATTCTCATCACAGTCTCATGCGGCGATACTAATTGGCTTATCAAGCTTAATGCACTCGCTTGTACTCGAAACTGCGTCTCTAATGAACGATATGTGTTGTGGATTCGATATGCAGCCAGTGAAGCCTCCAGGAGCATTCACAGTCAATAAATTGCGAAACCTGCAGACAGCTGCGACCCCGTCGACCTTTCGACTTATCATCGGCATATATGCGTAATACGTATACATCGCTGCCACACCTTCAGCTTCTACCTCCCCCACCTCCCCCCTCTCTCTCTCTCCCCTCCTCTCTCTCTATCTCTGTGTGTTCGCCGTAATTGTGGGTGTTCGATTGAAAAATGCAAATGTCGAATACGATTCCATCATTAAACGTTGCATGCATAAATTTTCAACATGGCAACGCCTTTCGAATTGTAACAACAATGGCCATTGCGTATGCTTACAACGCCCTTACTTCTCTAGGGCATAACAATTGCGATTATTAAGTTCAAAATGCCATGAAAACATGGTCAAGTGCATGTGCGGATTGATGATGTGTAGCAGCATTCGGAGTCGTGTATCGAATGCAAATCAGATGAATGGTTTTATTCCTGTTCAGTTATGTTTACGCAGAAATTTCGGTGCAGCATGCGATTTCTTTTTCTAGAGAAATTTATGAATGCTTTATTGAATTCATGAAAAGCATGATTTTTTGTAGATCGGGTTTTTTCTTAACTAATTCTGCTATTCAAGAGCTATGATGCTAGATCGTACTTTTGAAAATCCATAGATCCATATTCAATAATCCATCGATTTCCGTAGATTGCACGTTGCAAAATCCGTAGATGTGTGTAGATCACATTTTTTAAAGGAATATCGGTATTTATACACTGAGCAAACTTTACCATGATTTTTTTTTAAAAGGGCATATTGTTATTCACAGTCCTTTTGATTTTCGAGCAGAACGAAAATTTCAAAAGAAAAATTGTTGAGTCAATAACATTTTTGGTTGATTTAAAATGAAATATCTTTAATTACATTTCTTTTCGTTCGGTATGATTCTCATTTGTTTTATAAAATAGGACATATAAGATATGTATTCATCTTATAAACTTTTTAAGCATTGCGAAAGCAGTCACCACGACGGAGTGATAAAATCGGATGAAGTCCATCCGATGGCTATTTTGTGGGGTTATGTTCAGCAGAGGGCTCTGTGACCATTTGCTTTGAACGTTAATTAAATTTGTTTTGACATTTCTTCTTGTATAGGTATTTTAGAAAGTTTTTTATTTTAAAAATTATCTTGTAATTTCAATTATGTCCGTGGTTAGTTCAACAATTTAAATTTAAATCCATTTTTGAAAATTATCATTTCAATTCAACCTGAAATATGGTTGATTCAAAAGAAAAATCTTTATTTTTTTCAACAAGAAAAATTTTTAAATTAAAAATATTCCTTGTTGAAGCCGTTTTGTATGTTTTCCCTTTTCATTTAACCAATTTTCTCGTTGATTTTTTTCTCTGTGTAGTTGGATGGCGAAAAAGAGTTGCAAAAATGGGTCGATAAAGTACTTAATCCCAGCTACATATGTATGCTATGTACTAGTGCTTCAACATAGCTTTATTTGCACTACATTAGTTTTGTCAATTTTTAGCATGTACTTTGTTATTCACGAATGCGAATTTGGATCATTTATGGCATTTCCTCGCGTACTGGGGGAAAACACTCGGTTTTCACATATTCATTCAAAAAAATAACCATATTTTCAACTAATCCATGCAAACCGGGTGTTTTTTCCCAGTGCCTGGCGAAATAAAATCGAAAATATTCTGAGGTCGACATTTTCCCATAGAATTCCACCTTCCTTGTGAATACTTTCGGGTATTCCGCATTGCCGCTCGCTTTGCATATTGGATTTTTTTACCCATCTCATGGACTTTTCACACGCAGGCAAATTTGTCGATTCGTCGATTCCACTGCTGTTTTCCAAATCTATCCGTAATATATGAAACATAAAGGGTATTCACAAAGGCGTGTTAATAACGTTGGAAAGTCGGAAAATCGGAAAATTGTGATTACTTAAAAAATTTTTAAACTTCTTTTGTATCTTGCACAACTTTTTAAGCAGATAAAATTTTCCGATTTTTCATTTTACTATTTTCCAACGCCTTTGTGAATACCCCTATAGTTATATGTTTTAATATGGATGGATAACATAAAAATCCGTTTATCCGTAAATGAAAGCTTAATTCGGTAGATCTACGGAACAATTCGTACTCTCCACACATCGTAAGATGGCTTTTATGAAACTGTTACATTCTTTCTCCTTCATTGGTTATTTTGTTTCGCTTTGTTCGAGAGGGAAAAACGAAGGTAATGCAACGGAAATTGATTTGAAAGACGTCAAAAGCATCCTTGCAAACTCTTTCCTGTTCTGTTTTTGATATTGCAAATTTTCTTGCCGCGTTTCATAAGGAGTCTCAAAGCCAGACCAGAGCTTTATAGCAAAGTCCAATGTTAAAAGAACTTTTTTTTTTTGCTGTAATATTTCCATAACTTCGAAGTAATTCTTAATGAAAATAAATTCCGTTGAATCTAGGGAAGAAATTTAAAAGCATGAATTACTCGGCAGAGCCTTGATAAACATGAAATAATAATTGAAAATTCAAAATAAAATCTCCTTCTTGTAAATTTCCATGCAGCTTTCTTTCTCGATTCAACGATTCTATTGATTCACCTCATTCCCAGTGTTTTCTTTTTTCTCCGTTCGTTCAAAGTTTCAAAGGTTTCTCGCTCATCTCGATATCGATTTGATAGGAACTTTCTCCAATGCAAAGCCAAATCGCGGCGTGTGTAAACAAAGTACACATTACCTCGAAACAGGTACTTTAAATGGATTTCAGTGATTATTAAAAAGGAATAGAAAAAAACGAAGGAAAATTGCTTTTTGCTCATATCATAATTTGTCCTTCGCTTAATGTTAGTTGCGGAAAAGTTTTCTCAAAACAATTTTAGTTGAGGAACTGTGCATTAAGTGATTTTGATGGGACTTGAAGTTCTTGCCCTGTTCTTATTTTTCTCTCCAGCGGATGGAATGGTTTGTGGAAGGTTAATGGGTAATGAATGGTAGATGATTCTATTAGGTTTTTTTTTTTTTACAGACATTAGAAACCCGATCAGCTATATTAAATTCTGCTAGGGAGAGCTCTGTGAACTTGGCATCGAATTTGAAGCAAAAAATTTTTGTAATTGTAGTACAATGGATTACTAGTTTATTACCCGATTGTACTATGTTTCGTTTCGTTAGTTCCATGGATGTTGCGAATATTCTTTTCGCACACGACTATATATCATGTAGTTCAAATTCGTCTAAAAATCTGGGGATCAATCGTAAAATTGTACTAGATTTTCTGCTAACCACAATGATGAGTTTTTTGTTTAGCTGCCAAATTTAAAAATCTTCTAGATCTAGCGGAAAATCTGGTGATTTTGCTGAATCACTGATTAGAAATGCTATTAAGAAATAGGATTTCAATTAAAATCGAAACATTGAAGAGTGTATTTTCTGCATAGGAATCTTACTACCCAGTAAAAAATAGGATTACTCAAAGATTAATCTTGGATTACTCCTATTGGAGCAATGGATTACTCCTCAAATCTCCGAGCCTCATGTATTTTGTACTCCTTTTCAACAATCCTTTTGAGAGATCAAAAAGACAACTCATTTTGACCTCCGAGTGGAGGGCAAGGAGAGTAATAGCAAATAGTGATTAATCCTTTGAATCTCCTGAATGAGCACAAATAGATTAATATTTTGTAGCTCCTGAAGGATCACTAATGGATTAATATGACCTATTTTTTTAAATAATTATTTCCCGCTTTTGATTCTCCTGTTGTGGGGTTTGAACCTCGGAACTCTCGATTTCTAGTCAAGTGTTCACCCTCGGCACCGTGTTTGCCAAATCGAAAGTATGGAATTTTTTTCACTTATAAGTTTAAAATCAAATTTGATTTCGAATTGCTCGCTTATGCTCCGAATGGATGAAAGAGTCATTAATTCTGCATTGTTCCATTCAGGATTGCTCCGAATGGATGAAAGAGTCTTTACTCTCCATTGCTCGATTTCGGATTGCTCCAAATGGATGAAAATGTCATTACTCCTGCGTTGCTCCATTTCGGATTTCTCCAAATGGATGAAAATGTCATTACTCCTGCGTTGCTCCATTTCGGATTGCTCCAAATGGATGAAAAAGTCATTACTCTCCATTGCTCGATTTCGGATTGCTCCAAATGGATGAATATGTCATTACTCCTGCGTTTCTCCATTTCAGATTGCTCTTTAAAACTCCGAATGAATGAAAAAGTCATTACTCCTTCACTGCTCGATTTAGGCATTTCTCCTAAATTTTTTACTGGGTAGTTGCATACTTCTGGAACTTTCTATCAATGTAAGAGTTCAAAGTCTCCATTAATTCATTTAATTGTGAAGAGCGCTCCTTGTTGCCTTGAAGAGAATGTCATGACAATTTCGAATCGTCTCTCCTCTTTCTATGAACAAATCTCCCTCGATTGCTTGAACTACTGACTGAACACTTCAATACATAATCGATTGGATCCATCACTACTTTAGGTCGACCCGCGACGACAATGCCTATTGCTAGAATTTTTCCTTTTCTCCTACTTTTGGTTTCTTTTTTTGTTTTTTGTTTTAGCAATTCATTTCATTGTTTCCCTTTCTCCATAGCCGCTTTCATTACAACGCTTTGTTCTTTTGTTCGCATTCCTATCGGCCGTATTCGGTGCTATTTTTAAACAATTTACGAAAATTCGCCATAGCGCTGTAATTGAATGCACGTGATAGATTCGATTTTGTTATTTGCTCAGCGCGCTCCAATTTGGAAATATATCTACAAGACTTTGACGCAAGAACACCGAATGTGACCGAATTCAATTGATGGAAATGGAAATTCACTTTCAGAGTATCCGGAGCGAAGCACAGGAAAATCGAGATAGGGCGTGGGTGTGTGTGGAAGCAGTTATATATGAGAATATTTCCAGCTGTTTTTCGGGAGTTAAATCGCATGCGATTGACAGATTTGTGCGGGGGAGATTCGTAGATTCAATCAGCTGACATTTGTGAGTTTTTGTTAAATTCAATGTGATGAGTTATTTATAGTTTTTTTATGCTATGGAACGTGCGTCTATTGACCACACAATGCACATATATGACGCACCAATGATTTTTTGCCACTCGAAAGTTTGACGCAGAATGTAGCATTTTTGTTGGCCTTTAACTGAAGGGGGGATGTTCAAATATCAAAGTGCTTTTGGCATCTCTTTTATGCTTCCAACTCTTTTTCTTTTTAAACATTAGACCAACTACAGTAGAGTACAGATATATGCAACACGTTTTTCTCGAATCCTTGTGCACTTTGCATTAATCCGTCCATAGACATTTTCATGAGACCGCATAAAACAGGCTTCAATGCACCTTGCACTCATGGGGTGCTTGCATTTTTTTCGTGTGCATTTATCCGTAGTTCACTGTATGCATGCCACAGCATCAACTGCAGACCCACGCAAAATTCCAAGAAAAAAAGAACTCTCTTGTGGTGGAACTTTTCCATCAGCAACTTCGCTAATTGGACGCCGCAGTGAAGTATTGTATTCCAAAAAACAAAGAGAAAATCTTCCTTTTCTCGCTGGTTCCAAAAAACCATCCAAGCGTTTTTCGATGGTGTCCTTTGCCCATTGTGTTTGTTCTAGCGAATTTGAGCTTTTCGAAGAAAAAAACCAATTGAAGCGTAAAGCGGGAAATGGAAAATTTATTCTAGGAAAATGCGAAAACTACATTCAATTAAAAAACGCCCATCGTGCATATTTACATACGTGCGTCAACATATACGATGTGTTTACATTACATAAGCATTTATGTTTTTTTTTTTTTGCAATTTTGCTATTCTTCCCTAATTCTCTCGATTTCTCGGATTTTTCGCTATTTAAGCCATTTTTGCACTTGCCACCACTTGCCACTTGGCGGTCGTGCGGTGCTCGTTATTACGTTATTTGACTCACCTTCTAATGACGCTTCCAATTTATTTTATCCGAAATTTCCGATCCCTTTCGATCGAAAGGCTTTTATAGTTTCAAGGACGCTTTGATGTGTTTCTTTTGTGCAAGTTATTAGTTCTTTTTAAAGTTTATTCTTTTCTCGCTTTTCTGCTTAACTATATTATTTACTTATGTCGATATTCGCCTTATTATTATCACTCCACTTTTTACACTTTTTATTACGATATTCCACTGTCTTCTATCCGATTTCGTACGATTACTCCGCCGACTCCCAATTAATTAAAAATATACAAAAGCGAAATGAACAACACAATTAGAGATGCATGGGATTAATCGATGTATTCAAAAACAAGCATCGATATTTCAATAAGAAAAATAGTACTGCCAAACATCGATAACATATAAGGGGGGTTAAAAATATTCAAAACCTGCCGCAATCGTAATTCGGATCACGTTTGAACATAGCATAACGACCAAGGATGTTTTCTTGGCGATGTTTTCTTATTATCATTTTTCTCAAGTCAATTATTGACGTATGAAGTGCGTGGAGGTGGAGAGAAGCTGAGCGTTTTTTGGTTGCACGTACTCAGTTACTTATTGTGTGCTTTCTTTCGTACGTGTAAGCACGAATGCAACTCCAAAAGGGAATAAAAATAAGAATTTATGGTGAACAATTGACTACAGCCGAGTGTGCATTTCGACTCGAGATAAATCGAGTGTAAAACCCGGATAGAGTGAACACCTCGTTAATATGAACACATGAACTGGGGCTTATATTGCAGATAATTGTCGTATTAAAACTTTTTGCGAGAAAGCCGTTTAAAAATCCTTCGGAGAATGTAAGCAACAAATATCCCTAGGAGCATTCTACAGAAAATAATACAGAAGTTTCGCTATATAAGAAAATCGTATATAAGAAAAACCCGCTTTTAAGAAAAGAATCTCAGGGAACCAAATCCATTTATATGACGCTCTGTAAAAATCCTTGTACAGTGGAACCTCGATTATCCGGCTCTCGATTAACCGGCGTCTCGGTTAACCGGCGCGCTGATGGCTCAATTTTTTTGCGCAATTTAGCGAAAAAAAAGTCAGAAATCAAAGTAAAACAATCGAAAATGTCAGATTTCTTTGCAAAAAAATAAATTGATTCTCTTTTTTTCAATAAAAAACAAAAAATATAGACCATTATATAGCTTGTGTGACTTTGTTTTGCTGCTACTCAAAATTTTCAGATTTACTCGATTAACCGGCGTTTTGATTATCCGGCGCACTGCTTGGTCCTGTGCATGCCGGATAATCGAGGTTCCACTGTATATAAGAAACTCTTATATAAGAAAAACCCGTCTTTAAGAAACTGTTTACCAAAACCAAAAAATCTTTTTGTATGAAAAAAATTTTTATATAAGAAACTTGGTTTTTATCAAAAATTTAACACCCCTATTTTAAAATATCGGTAGTTTATATGAGAAAAAAAATTCTTAAACGATTTTTTATTTTATAAGAAATAATTTTCTTATAAACGGGTTCTTATTTAAGAAAAAACCGGATATAAGAATGAAATTTCTGGGCAAAATCGACTTTCTTATATTGCGAAACTACTGTACTTTTGTCCTGTACAAACAGACAAAAACGAATATAATTACTCAAAAATGTTCGAAAGGGCACCCTATGTTCTGTTAAGTATCTTAATATAAGTACATTAAAATAATCTTTTCATCCAATTCAACATTTAAACATAAAAAAATATCACGAATGTTATTTGTCCCGTACGTGGAATGCTCCCCTATTCAAATATATTCAAAAAACGGTGCTTTTTAAGAAAAAGATTTTTTTGTCAACCTTAGATGTGAATTTCTACATATTTGAACTACATAAAGCTAATTTAACATGCAAAAATTGATGGGATTAACAGGCCTTACAATATTAGTTCACTCAATCCAAACTCCACTGTAGTATGCGATGTTTGATTTTGTGAAACATAAAAATATCGCTGCATCAATGTATCGATGTATTGTGTGCAGCCCTAGCTGTCATGAGTTAAAACGCTTGTTTAGAGAGTTTCATTGAATTTGTTTTTGCGGTCGCATTGTTAAGATATTTTAACCGGCATTCATCGACTAAATGAGGCAAATGGCAAACGTGGAGTCTATGATTGTGGAGGAGAAGCCGCAAGTAAAACAAATCGACAGAGAAAAGGTATGGCGCCATTTATCTTTTAGTTTGTCTACATACATATTTGAACTTTTCAGACTTGCCCTTTGCTCCTTCGAGTGTTTTGTTCGACTGGCCGCCACCACTCCGTGTCCGAGTATATGTACGGAAATGCTCCAACGAATGAACTACAGATCTACACATGGCAAGATGCAACGCTTCACGAACTGACGTCGCTCGTTAGAGATGTCAATCCAGGTAATGAAGTGGGAAATCTGCTCAATACTCAATTTAACGACTTAGTCCTGTTCCATACTAGGCGGCAGTCGCCGGAGACACATTTTGTTTTGATGGCGAGGGACGGTCGGAGAAGAGAGAGAACAGCACCCCTCTCTCTTCCCCGGCCCTCACTCCTCAACGAAACCAAATGTGTCTCCGGCGACTGTCGCCTAGTATGGAACAGGACTTAGCTGTAGTTAGTGAGAGCATAGCGTAGCGAAACATGAGGAATACCATACGGAATCGAATGATGTTTATATAAGGAACGGATCTTACGAAGATATATCTGAACTTTGATAATTCCTTTCTCATTTAATGCTATGTTATGTTCTCCATAAATTCAGCTTCACTAAAACTGTTCCATATAAATGTAATATTAAACCATTTGTCCTCAGATACACGGAAAAAAGGAACCTACTTCGATTTTGCTATAGTATACCCGAGTTTCCGCGGCAGTCATTTTCAAATGCGAGAAATTGGTGTAACCTGCACTGGACAGAAAGGAGCCGACGACAATAAAACTCTTGCCCAAGCGAAATTCTGCATTGGTGACTTTCTGGATATATCAATAACACCACCAAATCGCCTGCCTCCCATGCGACGACAGAGACCTTATTAGAAAAAAATAAAAAACACATGCACCCCAAGCATTTAACGGAAAGACTCACAAATTCTTTTTGTTTTAAGTCTAACTGTATTTGGTAGAATACAAAGTAACAAGTATTTCCGACTTTTTGATGTTCATACGACATGTCCGCTCCAGAGAGCATGCAACAATCAATTCTGGTGTATTCCTAAGTCGATAGTCTTAAATAGATGACCAATTCTTCAAAGTAAGTGAGACTTTTCATTCAAAATATACTTAAGGATAGACTTAGTTTCTAAGTTGTGCTCCTGGCCGCTTTGACTTCCGTTTGCCCAGCTGCGACATATCGATCTCGATGCCATTCGGCAGAATCGCCTTATTCTCTTCATAGTTCACGAAACCATTTTCCTGCAGTTCTTCGTCTTCATTATCACGTGCGTTCGGATCGCATTTGATGCCAGTCTCATAGCGGTATTCGCGCTTATTGCCATCCGGATCGACGTACCCGTAGGTACCCCTAGAAATAAAAAATTAATAAAAATGTGGAAACTTCATGCGTGTCTGAAAGGAACTCACTTCGTTACGCAATCGGTTCCAATAATTTCTTCTTTGAATGATCCATCATCGTTTTCGTAGCCCCAAGTGATGCTCCCATCTTCATTTTCTTCGCGCCATTTGCGTATTGTTTGCGCCACTGGTTTCTGGCGACGATCGTACGACGATTGTTCGTGGACTTGATTTTGCTCGATAGCTGGACGTGGCTGTATGGGCTTCGGTCGTGGACGCGGTGCGGGTGCGGGTGTGGCGGCGCTGGTGCTGGAGCGATTTGTGGTTCAAACTGTGGCCGGCGTGTTCTTACGACGTTATACCGTTGAGGTGTTTGCTGCGACGGTGGTGGTGGTGGTGGGGGAGGAGGAAGGGTTGTTGTTGTTGCTGGTGCATAATGTGACTGCGGTCTTTCGAATCGCTGCACCGATGAACTTATGCCCGAACCAATTCCATAATCATTAAAGACTGGCCTTGTATTCGCTGGTTGTGCTGCTGGCTGAGGTCTCTCCTGGAAGCGTGGCAGTGTTGGCAGCAGAACTGGCTCGTCATGATGCAATAACTGCAGTGAGGGTGGAGAGTCTATGATTGTGTTGGGCTCGTTCTGCAGGAAGGCGGCAGCTTGTTGATGAAATCGTGCCTGTTGCGCCTGTGCAAGCTGCTGTTCGCGCAGAAGTGTTGGCAGGAAAGCATCCGGGACGTCATCTTCATCTTCGGGCGCCTCTGTAACGGGTTTAGTTTCCTCAATGACGCGTGGAGGTAGTGTTGGAAGGATGACATTTTGAGCACGTTGTGAAATTGGACGACGTACACGTACGTTGTTGCGGAATTGGGCACGAGGAGCTGGACCAGAGACAGCAATGGCGCCAGGTATGCTCAGTCGCGGAGGATATGGTCCTTGGGCATTGATTAGCAATATGACCGCGTTCAAAACGAGCAAAGGTAACTGTAATATTGATAGAGAAAGAGGAAAAGGTTTAGTTATAAGAAATTTAAAGTTTAACCCTTTAATGCTAATTTTTTTTTTTTTTTTCCATGAAATGTTCAGATATTATTAATTTTGGAAATTTTAGAAAAACACGATTCCGAAATTATTATTATTATATCGAAAACGCCATCTTCTTGCACAGAAACTTACAATCTGCTCTCCGATAACGGCATTTGGTTGCTAAAAGGTTAAAACTATTTTTATCAATTCTTAAAATAGGAAAACCGCAAATTCTCGAATAGGGCAACCGTGTCATTTGTCTTTAGATGGCAGCTAATTCTGTTAAACCACATCACATCCAACGCGACGTTGCAATAGAATGGGGCTTTACGCTCCATAAAAGGAGCTCAAGTGAATATCGTTGCACTCAAAAGTGAATAGAAATTGTCCAAAATCGAAATTTTATTTGCTGTCGATTGTGATCAATGGACTGATTCGACCAGTCAGTCAGTCATTCATGTGCTGCGAAAGCACTGCTGGCTAACGGGTTTACTGCGAATTGGTAACTGACCGCTAGTAGCCATCGTACGCTTTATGGAAGCATGCCTTTTGCCGATTACTCCATCGTCTGTTGACTGACCACTCATCGACGGCAATTTAATGAATGATCAGCGATCGTGCTTTGCAGCGAAACTCGCTTGGCTTATGTAATTTTGGTTATGCACGAAAAATTATGAAAAACGTTGCTGTTTTCCAGCGGAAAATTCAAAGAAAATACATTTCCGCGCATATTTCAATTGCCGAATTGACGATTTCACTGTCGAGGACATGTGGCCGAAGGAAGACTGGAGCCAACGAATCAGTCTGGAGGCCTTGAGCTAACAAGACTTTACAAGGTCGCAGATTCAGTTCGAATTGTTGAAAAATTTCACGTTGATTTTAAATGATGTTGCTGATTTTTAATGGGACGAAATTTTCGATTTAACCCTTCAATCCCCATGTCTAAGCTTCGTAAATGAGGAAGATCTCCTTTAAAATGAGGCTTGCCTTAAAGTGTGATATGAGAGCTCGAGTTGAGTTGGAAAGTGACATTTAGAAAAAGCAAAAAAAATATATATATGTTAACCCTTCTATTCCCATGTTAGATTACATATGTCGCAGATTCAGTTTGAATTGTTGATAAGCTTCATGTTGATTTTTAATGATGTTGCTGATTTTTTATGGCACGAAATTTTCGATTTAACCCTTCAATCCCCGTGTATAAGCTTCGTAAATGAGGAAGATCTCCTTTTAAATGGCAAGCCTTAAAGTGTGATATGAGAGCTCGAGTTGTGATGAAAAGTGAAATTTGGAAAACCAAAAAAAAAAAAGTATATATATGTTAACCCTTCTATTCCCATGTTAGATTGCTCGTCGCAGATTCAGTTTGAATCGTTGAAAAGCTTCATATTGATTTTTAAAGATGTTGCCTATTTTTTATGGGACGAAATTTTCGATTTAACCCTTCAATCCCCATGTCTAATCTTCGTATATGAGGAGGATCTCCTTTTAAATGGCTAGCTTTAAAGTGTGATATGAGAGCTCGAATTGAGATGAAAAGTGAAATTTGGAAAAAGCAAAAAAAAATATACATAAATATGTTAACCCTTTTATTCCCATGTGTACGGTACCCACAAAATATTGTTTCAAATTGAATACAGCAATGAAAATTTATTGAGAATCTCAAAAAAATTTTTTTAAACCTGTGACCTGCAAGGGACACTGGCAATTGATGGGTTAAATTTGTGATTTTCAGTTTTTTTTTGGATATTTCGATTTTCAGAAGTAGGTTGGATATCAACCATGATTGATTGCTCTGAATTATTTCTCCTTAGCACCCCTTCGAGTGATGTCACAAAATTATATCAGACTGCAGACATCAGCAATTTAGGATATTCCGATCGAGCTCTCTCCTTACACTGGCTACTGAAATTCACCCGAACTGTTTGTGATCGTTTCATTAGTGAAAAATTGCTTCAAGAAACTTTCCAGTTTCCCCGATTTTTCTTTGCCTTCTCTTCACTTTTTCATGCAAGCCATTACAAATTGCGCCCACTGGACTGTGGATACGCCCGGTTTTTAGTGTCTGCTGACCAGACATAGAGTAGGCAATGCTTCTACTACGATATTGCGATTTTTATTACAAAATCAAAAAAAAATATGTGAGAAATGTGTGCGCTGCTCAAAAGCTAAAACAATTTGTAGATGTTCCCAGAAAAGCTGAAAGCTGAAAGCCTCATTGTAATTGAATAAAGTACATTTTTTGCAACGCAGCGAATGCGAGCGAACAGCGTAGTGCGTAGAGCATATTTCTGTTCATAATTCAGCAGTCCAAGCAAGCAAGCAAGTTCACCTTCGACCAAGGCAGGCAACCATGAAGCTCAGAAGCACGAAGGCATGGCGGCATAGCGGCAAGAAGCGTTTTAAGTCGTGCTTTTGCAACATGCGCATGCGCAGCCCGGTTGCTCGACTCGCAGGCCATTAAGTGAGAGCAGCAAGAATTGTCGCACCGACTTCGCATTGGATTAATGGTTGGTCGTTGTGGACGCAAGGTAGCGTGCATTTTTGCATTTCGCTCACGATGTGAGGCAATTCGAATCGCAATCGCAATCGAAAGTAAATCAAAATGAAAATGAAGCAAATGCGTGTGGCGCGGTTCGGTTCGATTCGGCGGTGGCGGCAGCGGCGGCGGCAGGCAACAACTTGTTATGGCTTGATGGCGCTGGTGGTTAGTGCAGGCGAAGAAGAGCGAAGAAAATCTCGGGGATCGAGTAATTCTGTGGCAAGCTTCGCCGGCAAGTTGACTTGAAAAAGTGGCAGTTGCAATTGTGTTTTTGCTCTTTTTGTTGTTGCTGTTGTTATTGTTGTTTTGAATTTTCTGCATGAAATTGCATAATGGATCGATGCCCGAAACCAGCGCACTTGGAACAATGGAATTCTCGGGCTGCAAGGGCTTTGCGTGTAGGGCTTTTTGCTTTACCTTTTTTTTTTTTGGGAGGGTTTAACAAACTCGAAATTAATTCAGCCTTGATATTTTGGCCTTTCGAATAAATCGCTTCGCCATAGGTCCGTTAAATGCGCTTATCATAAATCGAACAAATTAATTGGCGGCGGCCTTTTTCCCCCAGATGCGATTATTTCAATTCCAAAAGAATTAAAAAAAAAATATAAAAAAATGGAAAAAATTGAAAAATCATTTAAGGCAGCATTTTTCCATAATTGGTCATGAGATTTTTATTTTTCCTTGTTGCTTGAAAATCTGTGCTGGAACAAGGTGCAGAAGAAAATGCAAGGGACAATACAGGGATTGGCTGGGTGAGGAATTCGCATTTGTAATTTTTTGTTGAATCTTATGATTTGAAATCTTTAAAGCGCGACTCTATACCAAAAAAAAAACGTTGGCGTTTCGTCGTCTGCATTTGGTTTGCTTTGCTTCAGTGTCTGGCAAAAAATGAATGCAATTTTGATGGGTTTATCGATTAACGTACGTTTGGCGAACTAATCTGTAAAATATATAATTTCATCCTTTTTTTTTGAGGTCTTAAAACATTATACTTATTATGAAATGAGAAAAAATTGCAACATGCCAATGTGTGAACCAGATCAGCAAGTGTAATAGTTGAACTGGACTGACTAAATTGTGAGCCATTTGGTTGAGGACAGTATTTGGGGTGATAGAGAGTAACAGAAAGAAGTAGAGGTCGAGAGTGGTAGCGAGAAGTAGAGAGAAGTAGAGAGAAGTAGAGAGAAGTAGAGAGAAGTAGAGAGAAGAAGAGAGAAGTAGAGAGAGGTAGAGAGAGGTAGAGAGAGGTAGAGAGAGGTTTGAGAGAAGTAGAGAGAAGTAGAGAGAGGTAGAGAGTGGTAGAGAGAGGTTTGAGAGAAGTGGAGAGAGTTAGAAAGAGGCAGAAAGAGGTAGAGAGAGATTTGAGAGAGGTAGAGAAAGGTAGAGAGAGATAGATAGAAGTAGATAGAGGTAGAGAGAGGTTTGAGAGAGGTTTGAGAGAGATATGAGAGAGGTAGAGAGAGAAGTGGAGAGAGTTAGAGAGAGGTAGAAAGAGGTAGAAAGAGGTAGAAAACGGTAGAGACAGGTAGAGAGAGGTAGAGAGTTCTAAAGAGGTTTTTCGAGAGAATTAGAAAGAGGTTTGAGAGAGGTTTGATAGAGGTAGAGAAGGGTGAAGAGAGTTAGAGAGTTGTAGAAAGAGGTAGAGAGAGGTAGAGTGAGGTAGAGAGAAGTAGAGAGTGAAAGAGAGAAGTAGAGAGTGGAAGAGAGAAGTAGAGAGAGAGGTAGAGAAAGGAAGAGAAAGGTGGAGAGAGTTAGAGAGAGAGGTAGAAAGAGTGGAAGAAAGGTAGTAAGAAAGATAGATAGAAAGAGGTAGGATCGGTGGTAGCGAGATAGGTAAAGATAGCGGTAGAAAGATAATTAGTCAGAAAGGCTGGTAGCGTGATAGGTAGAGGTAGAGCTTTATGTCTTGCGCACTGCATCAAGAGAATGGAGAAAATTGAATAGAATGAAAGCATTAATGCGGTTTCAGGTGCTACTAAACTATATCGGCTAATTTGCCATGTTAAGTAGGTATAGACTGTGACATTGACTTACAATTCTCACACGCTTTAAACAATGGTCTACTAAAGATTGATAGTTTTTGAAGAATTTCCTTGAGTAATTTGTTTTTTATTTGTTTCTTTTAAATCCTCTAGCGTCATAAATCGAGGCTTTTCCGCTCTAAACTGTAACTCTCGTCGACTGGAAAAGCCCTAAAGCAGTATTTTTTTTTGTCTTCTTTTTAAAACTAAACATTTAACGGTTTTATTTATTAGCTATTGTTTGTTTTGAAGTTTTACTCGCCCAAGATCAAAGTCTCTTGAAAATTTTTGACACAATTTCGATTTCCAAGCACAGCTTGAGCCTGACAAGCGAATTGTTTCGGCAGCCTTACTGATTTGCTTGCTGAGAAGCTAATTAATGGTTTTAATGTTTCGTGAGCAGAAATAAGACATAATAAAATAAAATTTCAGATCGTTGTTAAAATGTTAAACAAAACAAAACAAGACACACAAAAAAAATGCTCAATTCAATTAGGGTCATACACCGAGAGAAAAAGGTAGTTATATTAACTGAAAAAGCAGGTTACAATAACTGAGTTCACCGTTAATTGTTAGCTTATGTGTAGTAGCGGTCAATTCAATAGTAAAAACACAGTCAATAAGGATATAACTACCTGATGGTTGATATAACTGTCTCGCGGTTAAATCAACTGTCACCAGCGACTGGGAAAAAAATTATTTTTTGCCTCGGCCGAGCCTTGAACCACTGACCTCCACTTCGCTGGGCGAACGTCTTAACCCATTACGCTAAGCGAACGAATTTAATTTGTTGGTCAAAATGCTCACTTGAGTTTATGGTTGCTCAAGTTTTGGGGAACGTGCTTAAGGAACGTGCTTTTTTGCTTGAAAATGAACCATTAAAAAAAAAATTAAATAAATTAAAACCTTAAAAATTTAGGAGAAAATTTTTGTCTTCCAAAACAACTACACTCTGAACAAAAAAAAAACTGTAATTAAAAAAAAAAATTCCGAAAAATTCCCGCCGCAAGCAGGGATAGAACCCCGAAGCTCACGGCTGTCGAGTCACAGTTTAAACCACTGAGCTATCGAAACCTCCGGAGACAGTTGATCAGAATGCGAACTTATACGTCTAAGTGAACGAAAGCGAATTTGAACATAAAAAGTAACTGTTTTTCAACTGTTCATTTGACTGCCTTTTTTCAGTGCATTTAACGCGGAATACAATTTATTTGACCACTCTTACTTTAACTGTTCTAAGTAGTTGATTTAACTGTTGTTATTTCTCTCGGTGTATACTTATTGGACAACAACATGACAACGCACTGCTGCTGAACTTATGAGTTCCCTCGATATTTTCTTGTTCACTCTTGTTTGGACTATGTTACGGGAATTAATTCTTGTCTTTCATTAATTTCGCTTTCATATGACCTTGTGCGTGACGGCCTAATGCCGGCAGTAAATAGTTGAAATGGCAATCGCCAGCATTAATTAACTTTTCTCGAGCGATTTTCACTGCTTCGATCTACTTGATTTAAGTCACGGCATAATAATAATATCTGCTTCGAATGGTATCGATTGATTGCTGCTTATTCATTGCTGTCATTCTTTGAAAAAAGAGAAGAAAAAAAAAAAAAGGAATCTCGATTGCTTTCATTATCGAGTGCTTGGTTTAAGGCTGCCATGACTCGAGCTGATCTAATCCGCTTTCAAGCGATCAGATTTGTAATTGAAGCTGTGGCGGCAGCAGCTGCGCCAAAGCAGCTATTACCTCATAGCACTCTAGGCAGGCACCTTAGAGCACATGAATTCCGAAAAGTGCTCTACATAAAGCATTAAAATTATGGTAACACCAATAACCAGTAACCAGTCTAGTTGGTTGACTCGAAGGGGGGAAGGCGGTGGGTAAGGCGGTTGGCTCGGGGGTGACGACGACGACAAAGAAGTCAATGGTGGTGGTGACGGTGCATTCCAATTTTGACTCACACCTACTCGAATGCATATTTACTCCAATTGCAGAGCTCGATTTTTCAATTTTCAACGAGAAAAAATTCAACCAAAAATTTAAAAAAAATAAACGAAAAAAAATTATTTTTTTTAAATATTTAAAAAAAAAATCTTAAAAAATGAAAAAAGAATTTGTTGACTTACCAAAAAGTTTTGCATATTTGTTGACTCAAAAAAAAAGAAACTCCGCCAACTTCACTTCACAGACCCGAATATTTCCTGTTCGAATTTCTTCAACTGCTTTTCTTTTTAAGATATTTCGAGCACGTATTTCACGTTCGGTCTTGTTTTTTTCTTTTTCTTTCCAAATTTCCTTTTTTTTTCACCTTTCAAATTCTGTTGCTATTTTAAACCAATTTAAACTGTTAACCGTTTTCTTTCGGCAGCAAATTCAAAATAAATTTCGCACCAATCGCCGTGATCGCTTTTATAGTTTCTCAAGAAACAAAAGCTCGCGAGAGCTTTCATACGTAAGTTGAGCTTCTAAAGCGTTATAGCTTTGTGCCTCTTTGCACAGCTTCCGGAAGTGCATTACTTTTTGTGCTAAGTGTACTTTAAAGGAATGATAATTTTGGAATAAAAATTAGGAATTTTTGAGGCACTTTTAAGACGATTCATGCCTGCAATAAACAGACAAAAAAAAAAACAAAAAAAAATATATGAAGTAATCTGTAACTATACCCACCCGAAAATCGTTAACCCAACGTGCTCTGAATGCGATTTCCATTTGAGAGATTTAGTTTTCTCCCTCGTCTTTTAGCTTCGGTTAGCAAATTTCGCTTAAATAATCAAACGTGAACTGCATATCGGACTCTTCGCTTATCTCTTTATTTTTGCATATTTTTTGTCACTTAACACGTAGGGCCATCGACTAAGATGGATGGACGTTGATTTATGAGCTTTGAAAGACAAAAAAAAAAAATTTCATAACATCTCAAAACGAACAACTCGAGTTACAGCATTGCTTTCAATCCAGCGGTTTTTAAAAAGTTCGATAAAGCTCCACAAAATCGGAAAGCTTTCAACTTTGAGATATTTTTTTTTTGGTTCGTGTATTGAGCGGAAAAAGCTTAAATGAGCTTTTAAGGAACTTTATTTATGTCTTAACCCTCTACTGAATGAAATATGAAATAATTCGGAAATGCTTCGTTGGTTTTATTAACCCTTTAATTTATGATATATTGATTAGATTTGGTTAGGTTGGGTTAGTGTGGCTGGCACTATTAAAGGTGACACATTTAGGCCTCACATGGACTAGTTTCATACCACGTACAATGGGAAAAGCAAAGAAAAACAGAAAAAAACGGCACAAACATCCACGAACTTAGATTAAAGGGGGTTAATGAATTGAGTCAATTTAATTTGAGTCCCATTTTCAAAGAACTCAATTTGCCATTAGGGCTTAACTAATTCTTCCAATTGTAGAAGTAGTCCCGATCAGACCAGTGGCGGATCCAGGAATTAAAAACTTAAAAATAAATTTTGAAAAATAAGAGTGTTTTGGTCCGGTAAGTCCGACAATCAATACCCGATTTTTTTAACGGGCCTCCAGACAAGGGCGTAGCAAGAGAAAAGATGCTTTGGAAGCGCTCATATTTGCCACAGTGATACATAAACCGAAAAAAAATTTTGGGGTGGCAAGAATTTGAAAGAGTTGTGGACCAAAAACCCAAAAAACCCAAAAAATTCATGACGTCCGATTACGATGCAAATTTATATATAGATTAAGTAAAAATTTCTAAGAATTTTGGCACTAAAATTTGTTCAAAAACTTATTACAACTAGTCCTTTTTGGACCAGTTTGGAACTAGACCCAAACTAGACTAGTTATAATCCGTTTTTGAAAAATTTTTAAAAAGCTGGTCTTTTTCGGACCAGTTTGGAACTAGACCCAAACTAGACTAGTTGTAATCAGTATTTTTTTAAAATGTTAGCGGCTTAGAATTTTTCACTTATTCCATATATAAATTTTCATCGTAATCGGACGTCATGAATTTTCGGATTTTTTGGGTTTTTGGTCCACAGCTCTTTAAACCTCTTCCTGCCCCTCAAAATTTTTTTTCGGCTTATGTCTTATAACTGCTCAATATACCACCGTGTCAAATATAAGCGCTACCAAAGCTCTCTTTCTCTCGTTACGCCTTCGCCTCCAGACTACGCCCATTTAGAAAAAGTATTATGGAGATTTTCAAGAGCACAAAGGAGCCTCGGATGATCCTGACTACTTTTTATTAACTTTATAAAACCCGCCCTTTTGCCACGCCCACTTTTCGATATCGATATAAGCTCGCAATTCTTTTATTTTGTTGATATATTTCGAGAAATTTAGATTTTAGAGCAGCCTATGGAATTTTTGTGACATAACCTAATACTGGAGGCAGGTACCCTTAACTGGACTGGTGAACACCGACGGGGGGCATACAATATGCCAATTTTTGTTCACATCTCATTTGAATTTCAGGTGGAAGAGACAATTTTTGAGACGAGCATTCTTGATCAAGTCAATTCCGATGCTTCGAACAAATCCTCCACTTCTAAATTTCCCCCCCTTCCATAGACCTATCCCTTTAATAAGACAATATATAAATGTATTTTGTTATTTATTAATATATTTCTTAAATATGAATGCGATTAATAGTTCAAAGTACGAACAATTGAATGCCTCCATCAAGCTTTAAATCTGATGACAGCACTTTCCTTCAATACTTTTAATTCAATAAAAAAAAAAAACCCCCTGAAAACGTATTCGACCGAAAAAGTTTGCCAAAAATAGCTTAACCACTAAGGGATCCGAACCCCCCAATATCACAGCGTTTTTTTTTGTTTGCTCGGAAGCATTGAAAAATCTTTCTTCCCATATTTAGTGCTTGACGCTCTTCATAAAGTAGAGTGCCACTGCACCGACAATGCCAGCGAAACCCAAAATCGTAATCGGCAGTAGATGATTGATCTCTTCCTGTAAAGAGGTGAGGAGAAAAATTTTTCAATTAAATTTAAAATAAAATTAAAATTGGACTTTTAAATACCAAAGACCACATAAATGGCACCGAGATGAAAGCAATTCCAGCCGCAAGATTTCCCAAACCGACGCCGAAATTTCGCACCTCAGTTGGATATTGTGCGGCGGTGAAGATCGGTATGATGGCATTATTGGCACCGATCACACATTTTGCTATATATTAGCCGATAAAACGCAAAGTCAGTTGGTATCGAAAAATATGCATGTATGCTGCATATAGAGCAAGGAGAAATTACGTACCGATCCATGCCAGTGTCAGGGTTGGAATCAATTCGCTTCGTCCTTTCGGTACGACATTTGTCAGCAAACAAGCACCACCGGCGATCACCATAAATATGATCAGAGACAACCGTTTTCCGATTTTCAGCACAACTATTATGCTCAAAAGAACCGACGCTGCTTCGGCCAATCCACCGATCATCTAGAACGAAAAGTGAATGTGAAATTCATTCTAAGCCTTTGATGCTTAGGGGGCAATTTTGTCTCCAAATATTTTTCTTTTTAATGATCTTCAGCATTTTTTAATGGGTTACAGGGTCTTGCCGACACAGGAAAGCAATCGGCCCAATGAAAGGGATTTTAAGGTTTTGTTCATTTTTGAATAGATACCTACTACATAAACACACTGTAAGAATCGATTTTTAGGTTTCTATTTCCCAGTGTCCTTGAAATATCCTTACAAAAAGTCTTTTTATGAAGCCCTTTTTGAAAAATTTATATCTCAAAACCAATTGAAATACAAAAAAATGAAGCAAATAGCAGCTGATAGCTTATAAAACGAAAAATTAAAAAATTTTTTTTTGAATTTTACACTAAGAAAAAATTTTTCACAACAAAGAAAATAAAAATTAAAAAATTTTTTCAGTGTATTCCCGTTTTCGCGCCACTTTCCCGATACTTCTAAAAAATACCTCTGAGTATGATCTTTAACTAAAAAAAATTTTATCAACTGTAAAACAATGTAGGAAACGATTTTTAGGTTTCTATTTCCCAGTGTCCTTGAAATATCCTTACAAAAAACCTTTTTATTAAGCCCTTTTTCAAAAATTTATATCTCAAAAACGAATTAAGATAAAAAGATGAAACAAATGGCAGCTGATAGCTGATAAGACGAAAAATTAAAGAAATTTTTTTAAAATTTTTACACAGAAAAAAAACTTTCACAACAAAGAAAATAAAAATAAAAAAATTTTTTTCAGTGTATTCCCGTTTTCGCGCCACTTTCTCGCTGCTTCTAAAAAATACCTCTGAGTATGACCTTTAACTAAAAAAAAATTTTTATCAAAATCAAAATGTAGTTTTAGGAGATATTAACAAAAACGTTAACCCATATAGACACTCTCAGTGTATGATAATGTCTAAAAAAGTAATAATTTAAATACAAATGAAAGTGATCCGGGATTGGGAGTGGAAGACTTACCGTAGCCGTATAGACTTCGCCGCCCATTTGGGTCATATGTAACGTCAATCCGAAGTAGATCATGACCAGCGTTAGCCAAACGACCAGATTGAGAAGACTTCGGCGCAAATAAACTTTATTGAAGGCCACAATGAAGGGATTTATCTTCTTGATTGGTAGTGGTGGTGCTGCTGCGTCTGCTGGCCCCCGTTCGGGATCTACATTTTGTTTACTCTTTCCTAACGCGCCAATTGGTTCTTCAACTGGTCTCGCCACTGATGATGGCTCCATCATGGTTGCTTCACGAAAAGCCGCTGCCTCTAATATTTTCCGATAGTCCGACGGCAATGTCCGTTTATTGAATCGTGCCGCACGCTCAATTATGGCATAGAGTTCGTCCATATGTCGAGTAGCCAGAAGCCATCGCGGCGATTCGGGAACACAATACCTTGAAAGAGTAGAGATTTTCTTAGTTAAATGTCTTTGTATATTGACGGGCATCATTGGTGAAGCCCCATCGCTTGGTATCTGGATGATAGAACCTATATAGTAAAGAACTAGAAAGAGTGAACTTTTTATTGATTTACCGAAGTCAAAAATGGATTAATTCTTCGCTACTTTTGGGTGTAAGTCACAGATGAACACTCAATTGTCTTTACCTAGGTAACAATGGCCCATTTTAGGTACAATATTATCGAACTTTCCACATATATATTGGCCCACTAAGGAGCTGCTGTGAAAGCACAATTTTTCAATTGTACCTACAAAGTTCGTAAATTCTAAATATTCCCGGGGAATTCTAACACACGGATTTGAAAACAAACCTCCGAATCTAAGCCTGTCGGAAAGATGATAAGATTGATAAGATGATAGAAATGAATGTTATTGACAAAAAAGAAAAATACAAATTAATTGTTGAAAATCCCAGACCACCAAGGATATACGGTGTTCCGAAAATTCATAAAGCTACCATACCTCTCAGACCGATATGTTCAACAATAGATGCTCCGTCAAACAAACTGTGTCGATACGTAACGAACATTTAAAAAAAAACTGATAGAAAATTCTACATACAATGTAAAAAACGCCATAGATTTTCAAAAAAGGATAAACGGGTCAACAATAGATGACGATGAAATAATGATATCATTTGATGTGGTATCACTTTTCCCCAGTATACCAGTGGACTATGCTATCAAAATCGTAGACAACAAATGGGACGGACGAAATCAAGGGAACGACAACGCTGACAAAGGAGCTATTTCTAAGAATTCTAAAATTTTGCATCCAGGACAACAGATATTTTAAATACGAAGATAAAACATATATAAAGCTCAAAGGACTACCGATGGGATCACCAGCGTCGCCTGTTATTGCGGACATAGTTATGGAGGACTTGATGGAAAAATGTGTACAAAGAATGACACATAAACCTAGAATATTTACAAAATATGTAGATGACCTATTCGCCATTATAAAGAAGGATAACATATCTGAAACGATCGGAATTTTGAACGAATACCACCACAACATCAAATTCATGAAGGAAGAAAAGAACCACAACGAATTACTATATTTGGACACGAAACTCATAAGAAATTGTTGTTTGAAAATATTTCATTGAGTGTTAATACTTCGAGTAATTGTCCCAACTAAACGATTTGTTAATATAACAAAAAGTGTTATAGGCTGAGTTTTAACAACGAATTTGTTATATTGATTAAAAAATTGGTTGTATTTACGCACAAAAATCTTTCTGTGTAGCGAAAAAATCCCAGGAAAAACTCACTCAATCACAGGGCTGATTATCTTGTATAACCATGCGAATATGCTTCATAATCAGTGATCCCAAGATGACTCTTTTTGCGGGGCTCTAATAGTTAAATTTAATATGCCAGAAACGACTAAGAAAAGGACGTTAAATAGGTAAAAATAGGGGAGAACACAGAAAACCAGAACCAGAAAAAAGCTGGGAGTTGAACTCAGAACCTCTTGGATCGTAAGTTGGCATCTTAACCAACTAGGCTGCCCTATGATAAAGATACTTCGGGCAAAAACCATCAAAATCATCTATGGTATAAGAAGACCAGAAAAAAATTGACAACTTCGTCTGACTTAAGGGAGAGTACACTCCCGCCCAATTATTTATATCACCGACTGTGGAGTCTGAGAGGCGATAAACTAAGCGATGGAAAAGTTTTTGAAAGAAAGTTTTATTTAATTGATTCCTAATAGGAGCTTTTGAAAAAATACGCTGACTCTCTACGGTCATCACTTTCGTTTCGTTTTGATCCCATGAGCCATTTATCCTATAAAGTTTTTCCGAGAAGAGCTCAAAATACGACCTCATAACCCGATTATCTATTATCCCTTATGCTGCACTCTCTGGCAAACAATTAAAACTGAGCTTTGTGGAGAACACACAAACACACAGACGCGAACACAGCGACATGGATAGGGATCAACTGGCTGAATGGACCGAAGGTTGACCGGAGGCTGAGGTTCAATGAGCATTCCAAGTTGTTGAATTTATTTTTTTATTTTTTTTTTTTTTTTTGCGTAGTATCATCAATAAATGCCGCTGAAGGAGGCAGAAATCAATTGGATTGATTTGGAATTTCTATTTGATTGGATGGATGGACACTGATCCACAAACAAACGAACACATGGCCACACACGTGCACACACACACAATCAAACACAGAAACATAGGTACAACCAGCCAAGCAAACAATCAAATGCAGAAGTTGAATAGCATTCGAGGCTATGGACCACCGAGGAGAAATGAAACCAGCAACAATAACAAAAAATAACAACAACAGCAACAATATAATGGCAAAAAAAAAAAAAATTGAAATAAATAAATAAAAATTGAAAAAGTTGTAGGAAAAACGATAACAAAGTATATTGACGAAAAGGGAAGGAAGCCTAAGTACAGAGAAGGATTACAGGTCGAATAGAGGGAGTTGCCTTCGGCGCTTTTACCTTTCGCTTTCTTGACCGCGGGAGTGGATGTGGAATTAAATTGATGGAAGTCAATTGTTTGGCTTGTTTGACATACCAAATGAATTTTCCTTCACACACACACAAACGTTCATCGATGGGCAAACAACACCTAGCCGGAAATTTTCTCATAAAGGACCAATTCATTAATATTTTCACCAAGGATATCAAGGGGAAAATTTGATTACTTCTCAATTGCAATGGCATTGCCATCGAGAGGAAATGTTATTCGTCGCAACTCCACTGGCAGAATTACTCAGAAATTGGGAGGAAAAGTGTTTTCATACCTCCTGGATTAAATCAAAAGGTCAAAGACAGGCCGAAAGATTCATCACTCCCAACAAACTAATCTCCAAGAGATTACTGTATCTCGGAAGGAAAGATTTAAAGATCCTTACCGAATACTTCACAGGGCACTGCAAATTGAGATATCATCTCAAAAAGATAGGCCTATCGAACGAATGGAAATGCCGGTCCTGTGAAATGGATGAAGAAACGCCAATACACATTCTCTGTGACTGTGCATCTCTGGCCAGCCGCAGAATCCTCAACTTTGGGGAGGCGCTTGTCGCCCCCTACAAATTTTGGTCTGTCTTAAAACCGTTCACAGTGCTCAAATATATAAAGAGCCTAAGGATAGATAATTAAGACAACCCTGGGGGTAGCACAATAGATTCATTATGGGTCGCGATGCGCACAGAGCCCCCCATCTAATAATAATAATAATAACTCCACTGGCATTGTCATCGATAGAGGTATCGATACGACGGAGAAGATCTAATCTACTTTCGATGACCAACTCGTGATATATGCTCTTATGACAGCCAATGCCGCTTGTGTGTAAATTTCATTAGAAAGTTGGTGTATAATCACGAGGAGTCGCGGCTCTATGTCATGCTGAAATCATTGATTGTTTCACCGGGACATTTCCGGCTGGGAAACCTAGCAGAAAAAGACACCCTGACAGAATCGATGATGTCGAGGTGACTTTGGAGCCGGCCTGCATGGCATTTCGTAGGACACTTTGTATACACATTTGTATACAAACTGAACGTGATTTCATGGGCGGCATATTTCAATATACCGCCCCAAATACTGAAATTGAAGTATCCAATAAGATTAAAGCACAAGAAAAATCACCTTTCAACGATGAAATTGTCACCCAAGGAGTCATGTGTGACAATATCATCTGTATGATCCGGTGAAATCACTGATGACTTTGGTCGGCAGGAGAAATTTCCCTACTGGGAACATACTAAAAGGCAAGGACATACAAGAATCATAGCATACTTTTGAGCTCTAGGCTGTTTGTCGATTGACGGTCCATGCTTGAGGGCTGCGTTTGGCGGGATTTTTTGTTTATCTTAACAGCCAGTCAAACTAACCGATTGAAGGGTATAAGAAGAAAAAAAGTATAGGTATACTTTTCACCATTCCCGAATATCCAGCCCCACCCCCTCCCCCGAGAAGAAAAATCCCGTTCGGTTAGCCATAAAATCAAATGACGAAATCGCCGCTTGGAATCAGTGGTGGGTGATATAAAATGGGTCAGCATGCTTTACCTGCATTCAATGTTCTCATGGTAAAGTGGATCTGTGTGTGGACATGTATGTCCATAGCTGTATGACTGTGTGTGTGCGTGTGTGAGTCGCGTCACGTATTCTACTACTAGTGGAGTATATGGATATGAATGTTTGCATACTCACGTACGTACCAAATGAGAAGCAAGGCCATCCATGGCATCGAAATCACCAGTTGCAGTTTATTCCAATCGCGGACGAAATAAGCGATTCCAGCTGTAATGATATAGGATATAGACATCGGCAGCACATTGCATATCCCGACGATGGTGCGCACTCGGCCGGATACCAACTCCACGACCAAAACGAAGCTAACCACAGCGACTGTCATTGATGCGAATCCAATTATCACGCGTAGCGTCATGAACACGGCCAAGGATGTTGAGAAGGCCGCAATGCTGCCTGCACGGTGGCGGACGGACGGTGGTAGAAAGGACGAAGGACGAATATGCAAATTCAGCCAAATTGCAGCGTAGCGTATACATTCATGTGTGGCGTTATTTCCGACATAGCAGACGCGTGAGCCGTTCATATGTAGTTGGGTTAAATTGTGGCCAATGGGAGAATAGGCGAAAGGAACCGGCGGAGGAAAAGAGGAGAAGAGAATGTAGTGTAGAAAATGAAGTAAAAACAGAAATTAAAGTCAAATGCCAATTAAGAGCAGGTAAATCCATTACTCATCAGTGTAACGTTGACGACCATGCCAAGGATTAACGGTTTAAACAGCAAAATCGGGAGGCTGCTGATGCAAGGAGGAAGCATTTAATAGAATCAAAAGCGGTTAAAGGCTGAAGGATTATTTTGTAAAACTTTTTTAAGCGCTTACATTAGGAGCGTATTAAGTGGTTTGGGGAAGAATTCGATACTTAAGGACGTTTTAAAATGTGCCATTTGAGGTCTAAAATTCACCTAAATGCCATTAACTCTTTAATAAATAAGGACAAAATTTGTCCCTTAATATATAAGATCTATACACTGAGCGAACTTTAACATGACTTTTTTTTTAAAAGGGCGCATTGTTATTCACAGTCCTTTTGATTTCGCCTCTAGTTTAGGAGATATCACGTGAAAATTGCCAAAAACGTACTAATTTTTACACTATGTTGACATTTGCGTAGTTGCCACTTATTCGAAATTCGTGTATGTTGGAAAATTCAAATATTTTATGAAAATTGTTGCCATACATGTAAAAAAAATATAAAAATTTTAACCTGCTTTTTAGCTTTTGAGCAATAATGTGGAACTGAGAAATATTAAGGATTATGGAAAATAAATTGTTTTAAGGGTTTTATTTCTTAAAAATACAGTTAAAAAATTGGTAGATATTAGGCGATAGGTTCGATTTTTTAGGTTTTTGGTAAAATTATGGCAGCACTTCCAATTGAATTTCCGGGAAATCCGTTATTCGTAGAAAGAAAGCTTCGCAATGAGCTCGCTGTTGGATATTTTTACCCTGTTCGAAGGCAATTTGATGGGTCCAGTGCCATTTGAAGCTATTTTAAAGCTCCAAGAGTGGACAGCACTGGAGGAGAAGAATAAAATGTCCTTTTCAGGGCCACCAATCGGTTCTTTTCAGAGCCACCAAACGTTGAAAAAAAGAGTTTTGAGAAATTGTGTTTTTTTTTGTGTTGTGGACAAAATAGTGCCGCAGGCGAAAAATTTATCTCAAAAATAAAAAAGAAATTTGGGGGAAAAATAAAAAACAAGTGCAGTTACATTTTTCGTAAAAAAAAAAAAAACTATTCCCCAAGTTTGAGAATTGTTTTCTAAATATTTCCCACAATATGGCTCATATTTTCCCACTTTTTTATTATCCACCTATTAAATCTACCAATTGGTAGATTTTTTCAAAATAAAACGTCTGGCAACACCACAACCATTTGGCAGTCTGTTTTCACAATGTTTACATTGCATTTTCATACAAACTTTAAAGGTCGATATCTCCTAAGCTAGACAAAAACGGATTGCAGATTTGGAATCAGGAGGCCATTCTACATATACATACCGAGTTTCAACGAAATCCCAGAAACGGCCAGCAACTAGAATTATGCCGGAAAATCTTTATTTTTTCCAACAAGAAAAATTGTTAAAATTAAAAATATTCCTTGTTGAAGCCGTTTTGTATGTTTTTCCTTTTGATTTAACCAATTTTCTGGTTGATTTTTTCTCTGTGTACGTGAAGGTTTTTGTCAATGTTAAAGAAGTTTTGAATTTGTTGCTCGCTTATGTGCAAATTCTTCTCATTTGAATGACATTGGCTTGCGAGTTTGTTGCTGCCTTGTCGTCGGAAATTGCTAAGCCTTGCTTTGAAAAAATTGGCCTTTTGTAATAATTGACTTTTAGACCTTTTACATGCTTTCCAACCAGTTTCTTAATAGATTCTTGGTGGAAACAGATTTTAAGTGCTGTGCTGTGGTGTTCGGCTATCTCACGCAATATCTGCAACATTTTCGATCACTTGCTGTTGAGATATGTACGAGTATTCTCTTGCTTCGCTTTGCATATGATTATTCAAGAGTTCAAATCTGAGCCTAATTAAAGCACCGCATTGCGAGTTTTTAAATCCAAAGGTTGCTGTCAACATCATTGTTGCCAATTTTTTTTGAAGGAAAAATATCCCTTGAATGTCTCGAAAAGATTACGAAATTCCCCCCTTTTCTCCCATAAGTCTTCCCTTAAGTCCAGAAATATCATGGTCAAGACAAACGATTGTACAGCCCTACAAAAAAATTTCAGACCCAGGGGTCCTCACTGTATATTTTCGGGGCGGCTGAATCCGGAGTTTATGATCAATCGGCTCCAGATTTCGCCATAAAAATTCATGGTTTTCGTGCATACTTTTGAGGTTATGGCAAAACCTAGACCCGATGGAGCTGTTTGGATCTCAAATTCGGATTCAGCGATCCGGAAAATATATAGTTAGCCTCAGGCCTGTAGAGAGGGGGGTGGAAAAGGGGGATTTTCCCCCGACCCCGGGATTTCTGAAGGTTTTTTTTTTGTCGCACATGTCTGTGAGGACCCCGGAAAAAATCCTCCGGGCCCCAAATTTTTCTCTACGGGCCTGGTTAGCATAGTAAGTGACACCCCTTTTTTGTGGGTCTGTTTTATGCTCATTTGAGGCATTAGCGAGTAAATGGATCTTCACTGTCCGCGTGAGAAATTTTCCTTCCATAATTTTGCTTACCGAAAACCGCTTGGACTGTTGCAAATGCCATGAGAGTGTGCTTACGTCCATAACGATCCGAAATCCATCCACTTGAGACACTCCCAAGCGCTGCTCCTGCGAGGAAACTTGTTTCGACAATCGTTCTTAAGTTCTTACGATCGCAGACCAGTGCGAATTGCTCATTAAGTGTCACTCCATCGCCGACAAATCGAAACTCGGTGCATTTGGTTTCCTCAACTTGAAAGTCTGGTCCGAATGTCTTCATAGTGCAGCTGTTCATGGTGACGTTGTGTTCACCAGAGTCATTGCACCAGAAATCTTTTTCGAGCGACTGCAAAGGGAAAATTTTGTATTAAATGAAAAATTTAGTATCTTTCGAGGAACACAACGGTAGGGAGGTGTAGTTGAGCAGTTTTTCATTTAAGAGGTTTAGTTTGAGTAAGCTGAGGGATTAGTAATTTAACCCTTCTAAAAGTCTCTTTAGTACTTTATAAAATTATGATTTTAATTTCGACGATTTCGTCCTTCAATTATGACCTTTAAAAAAACAGGATACGAACTTGAACAACCATCGTCGCTATGGGATGGGCGAGGGAGAGCATTCCCTCATAAGGGAAGATGACTTCTTCTCCTGTATAATGTTCTCGCGTGCCGTGAATAGAATTCGAGATATTTCGATTTCCCAACCTGCCTCGTTGATCAACTAGCCCCGCCCTGACCTAAGCCCCACTGCTCTGGCCAATTTTCCACTATAATCCTCAGTATTTTTCTCCACTCGCGATAAATCCCGAGCTCTCTCTCAACTGCAATATTGTACACTGAGCGAACTTAACCATGATTTTTTTTTAAAAAGGGCGCATTGTTATTCACAGTCCATTTGATTTTCGAACAAACGGAACAAGCGGAACAAAAATTTCAAAAGAAAAAAGATTTTTGGTTGATTTTAAAGGAAATACAGTAGAGTACGGATAAATGCAAGACGTTTTTTTTTATCGAATTCTTGTGCACTTATGCGTTATTTGCATTAATCCGTGCATATTTTCATGAGAACGGATAAAAATGGCTTCAAAGCACCTTGCACTTATGAGGTTTTTGAATTTATTCGTGTTGCATTTATCCGTAGTTCACTGTATGTTTAATAACAATTATTTTCGTTCCGTATAATTCTCATTTGGTTTATAAAATAGGACATATAAGATATTTATTCATCTTATGTTAGAACTTTTTAAGCATTGCGAAGCAGTCACGACGACGGAGTGACAAAATCTGATGAAGTCCATCCGATGGCTATTTTGTGGGGTGATGTTCAGCAGAGGGCCATTTGCATTGAACGTTAATTAAATTTGTTTTTTTTATTTTAAAAATTATCTTGTCATTTCAATTATGTCCGTGGTTAGTTCAAAAATTTAAATCCATTTTTGAAAATTATCATTTCAATTCAACCTAAAACATAGTTGATTCAAAAGGAAAATCTTAATTTTTTCCAACAAGCAAAATTGTTAAAATTAAAAATATTCTTTGTTGAAACCGTTTTGGTATGTTTTTCCTTTTGATTTAACCAGTTTTGTGGTTGATTTTTCTCTGTGTATAATGAAGTTTTTATTCCATTTCTGCTCATTTTAATGAAATAAGAAATATTGATTTCGCTTTGAAGCACATTAACGCCAATTGATAACTGATAGGCGCTCTATAAATGTGCTGATAATCTCGGGCCCGAAATTAATGATGCGTATCTCTACGTCATGAAGCGACAATAAAAAAAAAAATAGCGCAGATCGTTGAAGCGGAAAAAAGTTTTATTATTTTTTTCACTTCGCAATTTAATTATATCATTTGAATTATCGGAGTGCTCATCATGTATTTTAAATGAGTTTTAATTTGCCAATTACGCGTGATGTTTTCAGAGATTCAATTATTTTAATCCATATGGTTTTTAATCTTTTTCTCGAAAACAGAATGGCTGATAGAAAATTATTTCAGCTACATTATACAGGGTGTCGTAGACTGAATTGATTTGTTAAGGATTTTTTTTGGAGGAGATAATGATGAACATAAATTCGTATGGGAAAGGGGGATCGAAAATGTTATCCTAAGGAGTTCAAGGGGAAGAACTATAATTTATGTAGTTTCGGGAAAGATATTTTCACATCTTAACCCTATAGTTCCTGGAATTTTTCTCCAACAAACTATAAAAATAGTATATATAATATCAGATTTATTTTTCTCTGCCCATTTAGTCTTTTCTGATATCTCCATTGAAAAACAAATTGTGGCATTAGAGGGTTAACGTGATAGTTCTGGAAACACATCATCGAATTATGTGGGCTATATATGCTTTTAAGGATTGCCGTAGATAATTCGCAATTTCTTTGGTTTTTTTACTATCGAAGTGAATGTTTTTATTTTGGTTCTCACATTTTCCGACTTTGGCGGCCATTTTGGTATGAAAAATGTCTCATTAAGACATTATTTTCAAAACTTTTTCTTAAGCTCCATTAAATTTCCTTTAAGTCCGTAGAACACATGCCATACTTTTTTTGTGGTTTCACCTGAGGGAAAATAGGCTTTGGACCCCTAAGCTTTAAGCGATTTCTCGTTCATCATGATTCATGCCTCTTCGACCAACACCATAAAGACAATCACTTTATAGCAGGATACCCCGTACAATAGAATTCGAAATGCTATTGAAAACTTATATTTTTATGGAAGCATTTTATTTAAGGTTCCCATAAGTGCCGCGACTTTGAGAATAAATAGTTTCTGGGTTCTTCACCCATGGCCTTCAGAAATAGAAATCTCAAATTTCAAAGGCTCTTGGCATCGCCTTCATTGCAAAAATTAATTGTCATTTAAACTCAATGACACTTGCCACATCGAGCTGAAGGAAATGAGAATACGTTCTTATGTCTAAACATTTGCTTAGCCCGAGCACAGGTGGTTATGAGCCGCCTAAGGTTCTTAAGAGCACGACTTCTAAAGTTGATAGCTCAGCATGTGGCCATAAACTTCTTTGTTTTTTTGCAATTAATTAAGAGATCGGAAAGAAATAGCGCAGCGCACCCACTGGCCAGTCTGAAGCTATTGATGCATTTGCATCTTGGCGTGACTTCGCGCTTATCGGAATGGAAAAGGAGGTCAACCTCAGCAACAACTCGAGAACAAAAAAAGAAAAGACGTTGTCATTCTGACGTGACTCGGCGGCTTAAACGATTGTGCCTGTGACTGTGACTGGATCTGAGTCTGAGTTGCGTGGGAGTTCGATGAAGTGATGACCATAAATCAAATAAGTTATAATGTGATATCAATAAATGAAGTGATTGTAGCGTTTAGAGGCGCCCATAAGTCTTTTTAGTGCCCGAGAATTGCATGTTCAAAAAGACCTTCGAAATTGTGTAGAATAAATCAAAGCAAAGGTCCTCGACAGCCGCCTTCCTGTTCTAGCTTTTATTTCTATAAATTCAATTCAGTTAAAATTTCAATTAAAATGTCAAATCTTGATTATGTTAGAAAGTAGGGGGATTGGTCAAATGTGGAGGTCAAAAGTCAGTAATACATTGTAAAATTCTTTTCCAATTCCTGATCGTTTATCATGATCACTAGATTTACGTTGTGGCGGGATATCGATTCCGATTCCGAGTTTATTTAAATAAATTCAAATGCTTTAGCTGCGCGAAGTGAAATTTGAATTGTTAATTTGAAGTATTTTTCAATTGAAACATTTAATAAAATAATAAAAATTTGCCTTAAATACGTCTCTGCTTTGGTAAACAAATTGGAGTAGGCCATTCAGTGTGAGATGAAAAAACACATAATGATTCACTGGGTGTTTGTCTCTTTGGTGTATCTGGTTTATGGTACATGGTACATGCGTAGTAAGTTTAGGCTAGGACGTGGCTTGTTGAGCAATGGGGCAAGTTTGGCATTCGGAATACCTTAAATAGGGGAAGAAGTCACCACGACGGTGGAACTTTCCGGCCCGCCTATGAGAAAATTCAGCAATCTTGACTTTGTGCTCTTGAATGCAACTTATAAGAAAAATAAAAATTGTTTAGACTTTGCAAATGGACAAACAACCCATTGAGACTGATCGTCCAGGGCCTATATCTACTCAGGTAAAAAATTGCTCAACTAGCCCAATCCTACCCCACTGTATATAATGCAGGTGACATTGAAAAATAAAATCTTAAATGTAAAAAATACTAGTTGAATGCATGATACAAGAAAACAAGATAGCGCCACTTGAGAGAGGAAACGTCACAAACTCAAAATCGCGATTCGTTGTTGTTGTTTCCCATGTTAAACCGGCTTTTTACTTTTTTGAATAGCATGGGAAACAACAACAATTTATCGCTCAGTGACGTCACAAACTCAATTTTCGGCTCTCAAAGAGAGCCTCAAAATAGCGGTACTGAAGTGGCGCTATCTTGTTTTCTTGTATCATGGTTGAATGGGTAAACTGTCTCGGTGCTATTTTTCATAGACGGTCTTTCGAAAGAGAATGTAGCTCATTAAAATTTATTAACTCATTTACAACTGTCTGAATGCATCGATTCTTGTGTGAATATTAAGAATTTTCAACGCATACTTGCTATATAAGCAGAATTTATATTTCCTTTAAGTACTCTTTATTGAAAAAATATCATATAAAATCATTCTACTAGGGCCTTTATCTGACTGTAAACCCTACCCGAGGAATAACGAAAAATTCAGGCCACCGACGACCTGAAAAACTCGTTCGAAAATTTTATATATGCCCAGCACGCATAGGATCCGTTCTCTCTCCTCATGACTGCGTAGAGCAGTGATGTTCACGCCATACATCGTTTGATGGCGCTCATTTCACACGTATTGCTTACGCTCTTTGTTCAGTCGGTAGCAAGAGGCCGACGAAACAACATCGCGCGCATCTGTACAGCTTTTTTGTTTCACTGCATAGAAGAATTAATTTTTTTTTGAGCGCTCGCTCTTTTCTCACTCACACAGTCTCACGGCCAATTTTGAACATCACCGGTGTAGAGATTAATTTCGAATCCTGCAGAAAGTTTGAGGTCAATTTCAACAAAGTCACTAGACCACGGTATGGACCTAATGTCACTAGTTAAAATGACGGCAGATTGTTGTTTGAAATGTGAATTGCAGCGGGACTAGTTAAATCTTTTTTAACCAGATAATGTCTAGTAAAAAGGAGATCTACGGAGAGTGAGTTTGACGATTTCTTTACGGTTTGTGCTTTGATTGCGAAGTGGTCCCACTTTCTGCCAGGGAATTATCATTTAATAGCGTCTTCGTGAATGTATTTTCTAATCAGAATTATAAGCGCCTTGAGGGTCAACATGAGAACATGATGTTCTGTTCGAAGAAGATTTACAATATGCAAATCTAGAGGAATAGAATGCACCCTCTTGAATGCTTTTAATCAATGAAGCACTTGATCACTTAATCATCTCAAGAGATAATTTGAATAGAATTTTTATTGAAAAATCCCGTCCACATTTTGCTCTGCGATCGAAACACGTTTCCTCATTTAAAAACGTCGCACGATAATTGCAGTTCGTATAACCCAGAGAAATTCCATCGCCAGAAGCGAAACCCGAACCCATGAGGTGTGACTTTTTCAAAACATCATCATCGAAGGCCAACAAGTCGAAAATTTCTGTTATTTCGCTGAAAATACTTCCGTTCGAAATGAGCTACTTTCATTGCATTTTTTTTTCAATAGATTTTCCACAATCCGCCGGCTGTGTGAATTTTTTTTTAAATTGCTAATTATGCCATAAAAGCGAATTTCAATCATTTTAATGCGAACATTTTTTTTTTGCTCGTCTGTTGCGGCTCATTAATTTCGATTTTTAAGAGCTCAACGATTTGTTTATGTTGACGGCTTCGCACGCGATAACGCGAATTGAATGTTTTGAAAACGAATGAAAAAGAAAAACAAAAAATATAGAAAATTAAAGCACCGAAATATGAAATAAACATTTCAATTGCTGATTAGACGAACTCATTATCGAAAGGCGCAAGTTGAATATTAGTAATTAATAATTCATTGCTCTTGAGACGTAGAAAGCTACGTACGTAAGAACGCCAAATCCTGAAAATAGGTGAACAGGTTTTTGAGTGGAGGTTTTTAGGAGAAACCTGAATTGATTTCGCTTTTCTTGTATTAATTTTAAATAGAAGAAATGCTTGTACGAGGGCTGTTCGATTATTTGTTTCATTTTAAATCGTTTGTTCGGAAAAAAAAACCCAACACTGACTATAAATTATTTTCACGGTTCTGCACCACTTGCGCTGGATGACGAATTTCGAGCATATTCAAAGGGTAATTTTGTGTTTTTTTTTTCTTCTGATTTTGAGTAAAAATTGTTCATCTTTGCAGTGGCAAACCGGTATTAAGGAGCGCTTAGATATATTTAGGCCCGATATCACAGTGAATACTTAAGTTAAGGAAGCTTGAAGACTTAAGAACACCTTAAGTGTCAAGCGGTTTAACAGTCAATTTTTATCCATAACTCACGAAAATTGTTTTCGGCAGGCAACATTTGAAAAAACCTATATTTTTTATTTATACTTTTTTAAAATTCGTAAAATTAGTGAAATTCCTTCATTAAATTAAGTTGAAAACTTATTTAAGAAGTACTTAAAATTTGTACTGTTAAAATGCTTTACAGACTTAAGCTTTACTTAAGTGCTAAGGAGACCTTAAGTATGCACTGTAATATCGGGCCTTAGTGTATTGCATGAAGTTGCCTGGTTGTAAAGGGTCTGGCGGGTTAAGCAAAGGCATGCGGCATCATGAAATAAAACAAGGAATATAGAAAATTTATTTTTAAATTTTACACTAAGAAAAATTTTTGCACAAAAAAGAAAACAAAAATGTAACTATTTTTTCAGTGTATTTCAGTTTTTGTAAAAACTTTTGAATGCTTAAAAAAAACACCTTCTTTTATTAACAATAAGTAACCGTTTGTTTCATCTTTTTATCTTAATTATTTCTGGATATTAAATTTTTTTAAAAACATGCCGTATGAGTAATGTATTTTGTATCATTTTCGTACATTTGTACTGGATATTAGCACTAGAGCATCTATGTGCACTTGTCATTTTTTGAATATCTCACTGTTGCTCCATTTTATTTGAATGAAACTTTTTTTTAAATGAAAGCAAATACTAAGAGGTATTTTTTTATGCGAAAGTGGGAATACACCGAAAAAAATATTCAAAATTTTCTGTATAGTTTTATGAAAAAAATTTTCTCAGTGTAAAAATTAAAAAAATATTTTTTAGCTTCCTTTTTTTATTATCTTACAGAATATGTTTAGATCGTCTCTCTATCTCAATTGGTTGTTGAGATATAAAATTTTGAAAAAGGTCTAAAAAAGAGTTTCAAGGATATTTCAAGGAGCGTTCTCCACAGTGTTTTTACCTGGCACCTATCGAAAAATAAACAAATTTTAAAAATTCCTTCCATGATGCCGCAACCCGCCAGACCCTTTTCTTTATCTAGAACAAAAAATTTTGAAAAAATTCTTACTAAATTGAGACCGACGGGCCAGAAAAGTTAAAAAAAAAAATGAAAAAATTGTAAAACTTTTGAGTACTAAAACTTTTTCATAGATAGGAATTCAAAATATTGAACGGGTTACGAGATAAAGCCATAGGAAAGTGCGCAGCTTAATTCTCGGCGACACTTTCTGGGATCGAATTAAAATGAAACAAAGAAACAATCTGACTAAACCAAATATCAGGCGTTGCTTTATTCACCGACTAATTTCAGAATCTGCAGTAAAATTTTCGCATACACCTATGATTTCAGAAATTATTCGAGCTTAACCGCATACATTTTATGTATTGCACTGTGTTATTATTTTGTTAAAAATGTATTTTTGAAAGCCAATTAATCAGTCTTTATTTTGACATCTCGCACACCCTAATAACATGCACACGAAGAGAGATGTATTTATTTTTTTTTTTTCCAAATTTAGATTCTGGTCGAAAAATCTACATGTTAAAATTACTTTATCTCCACATATTCCACATTCGCGCAAAAGACCCCACTTGAATAAAGCTCATTAACCTAAACTCATTCTTATTATTTCTCCTTCGAACTAAATAATTGCTTAGCCTCGTTTTCACCCAAAGAAGCAGCACTTAAAAGCTTCTTCGAAAAACCACAACCCTCATTCGAAGGTCATTTGAGTTCATTCTAAATGCAATCGATGAGTTTTCGATAAGCCGAACGAAAATCGAAACCGTTAATTAATAAAGCGCAACACATCGCACATCGAGCAAGTAATCAATCATGAAAATTGCAAAATAATTGCTTAAATTCACAGCACACTCACTTGAAAGACGAACACGAACATGTGAAACGTAGAGACACCCTGGTAAATCGATAATATGATTGACCATATCAATTGCCAACGTCCCACAGAACTCTCATCGTCCAACAAACTATCCAATATTCGATCCTGATGCAATTCTAATTCGTCTGCACTCAAAGGTCCTGTTGTATTTTCCTACACTGTTTTCAAAATTTTTCTTCATACTGATGCCGGCCGAACGGAAAACAACCTCAGCACCCAAACAGCTCGCAAAGTATACTCAAACTGAATAACCGATCGATGTATTTTCCTCATCGCTTTGCAGTACACCAATAGCAATTATCTCCGTCCATCATTGAAAAGTCACAAGTCGTTCTTCAACTCTGCTTCCGATTTGAGTCACTCATTATCTGAGCTTAAAACCCAGCAGCGACCTCAGCGGCAAATATACCCACAATCTCACCGCACAGACAGACCGCTTGAAAAGCTTAGCCCAGATTTTAGTACAGCTTTTCGAAAGCTACAATTTAAATAATTCTTCTAAAGCCACTGGCAAGCCAATTGCGATTCCGATTGCGGATTATCGCGACGCTCATCTGGTTATTAATGGAATTAAACTTTCAATTTATAATCATTTGCCATTAATGCCTTATCGCGGAATGATACGAGCGAGTGTGGATTGATCTTCGATCATAATGCTATCGGCAGAAATAGGTCTTGATTCGGAGACTGCCCAGCAGTGGAAGAGGGCCAGTAAAGCCTATAAAAGTGTTGCCCAACCTCACTGAAATCGATGAGTTTTCGAAAAAGATCTTATATAGGGTAGGTATAACGACAAGAGAATTAATGACACAAGTCATCAACTACGAAAATTCTTTAAAACGATTTATTTTCAAGCAATCATAATAATAATAATAAAAATAATAAAATCCTAGAAAACATGAACCGTGGAGAGGAATACAAATACTTAGGTTTCCAGCAAAATACAAAAATAAATCACACCACTATCAAAAAACAGCTTACTCAGATATACATACAAAGACTCAAACACATTTTAAAATCCTACCTCAATTCTAGAAACCTTTTTAAAGCCATAAACTCATATACCATCCCGATTCTTACATACTCGTTTGGAATAATAAAATGGTCAAACACCGATTTAAATAACCTGGAAATAACAACGAGATATTTACTGACCAAAAACCGGAAACTTCACCCAAATTCGTGCATCCAGAGAATAACACTTCCACGGTCAGAAGGCGAAAGAGGAATGATAGACATACTCAACCTTCACAATAGTCAAATCTCAAACCTCCGAGCTTACTTCCAACTCAACTCATCTAACCTACATCGTGCAACAGTTCTAGCAGATAAAAAGTACACACCACTTAACCTTAACGACCATGAATATACACTAACCAATAGAACAATACAGAACAAAAAAGATGCATGGGCAGGGTTAAAGAAAGGGTAGCTTAACCCAGAGACCGAAGGGTTCTTCATAGCCATTCAAGACAATGTGATCGCTACAAAAAATTATATCAAATACATACTCAAAGACCACAATACAATGTCCGATAAATGTAGAAAATGCCACCAAAAGTCAGAAACAATAGACCATATAAATACAGGATGCAAAGTACTAGCTGGAACGCAATACACAGAGCGACATAGTTGCCAAAATAGTCCACCAACAAATAGCCCTCAAATCCAAACTATTGAGTGAGTAGACACCATACATACTACAACTAAACTCCCCAGAATATTGTTGAAAATGAGACCTCCAAAATATACTGGGACAGAACCATTCAAATAGATCACATTGTAGCACAATGAGACCAGACATTACCCTCATCAATAAAATCAATAAAAAAAAACATTTTTAATCGAAATAAGCATGGGGTGAGAACAATAAAATAATAATAATAAAATAATAATAATAAAATAATAATAATAAAAATAATAATAAAATAATAATAATAAAATAATAATAATAAAATAATAATAATAAAATAATAATAATAAAATAATAAAAAATAAAATAATAATAATAAAATAATAAAATAAAATAATAATAATAAAATAATAATAATAAAATAATAATAATAATAATAATAATAATAATAGGTTTTTCCAACCAAAGAAGAAAAAATATAGAACAAATGCGTGTCACACACTGCGTATGAGCAACGTAATTTCTATCATGCTAGAAAACTTATACGAGCAAATCGCTTCAGCAACAATATGATTATACTACTATGCCAACGTACTAGCCCAAGGTGCTTTCAAAAAGTCTATAATTGAAATGAAGAAACAAATGGGTTTTTGCATATTTTTTTTTTCAATACATTACATTTGCATTGTAATTGTGAAAATTACAGGGTGCTAATGACTGCATTTTCAATATGAATCGTGCCAATGCAGCGGCAGCAATCAATCAGTGTGCTGCAACACGGATGCTGGCCACTGCCAAAATAATCGGACTCATCATTATCATCATCATCATCATCATCATTGTTCGATTATCGGGGGATAATTGATAATTGCTTTGCCGATAATTGAACTAATCGCCAATCAAAAGAGCCACTAAGCATTTGCAATTGTCGCAATTATTTGCATTCGACGGAGTCACCAACGCCCACCATTACCGCCGCCACCATGTCTGAGCCGCGTTTCGATAAATCTGAACGCACGCATGCACCCAGGTGAACTGCCTCTAAATTGCCGTAATAAACCCCGAAATAATAGCTTTAAGTGCACGAGATTGCGACTATTTATTCGATTTCATTTGAGATTTTCTTTGTCCCCTTATTTGTGCCGATTTGTCGCTTTTTAAAAAAGGCTTTGGGTATAAACCTATCAAATTTTAGCTATTAGATCACACGAGTGATTTATAGTAACTATTGGCCGACAGACAATTAATTTCCGCTGCCTTATCGTGCATCCACCTTTAATTCGTGAAGTTTACTTCCGAAAATTTCCGGTTGTCTAAGATGCGATAAACATTTTCAATTAATTTTTTTTATTTCTTTTGTTTTTTCTAAGTATATTTTTTATAATAAGTGAATTGCGCTGGAAGACTGCCTTAAAATAAAATGATTGCCTTTTTAAAAAATTTTAATTAGATATTTTTGTCATCATTGTGACTTTGCCTGAAGGTCTGCTAAATACTCGCAGAGACTTGTTTGAACAATTGTGTTTGTTTCTTCTTTTTGGGTGACGAATTGAAAATTGAAGACTTAACGTTAAAAAAAAACTCATAATTGATTCTTGAAGCATTCATGGACATGCATACGAGCCATGAAGGACTAATATTTTCGTGTTAACCGGAAAAGATTGTCAGATGTGTTTAAGTTTTGGATATCTCCTTGAAAGGCATCCCAGCAAACATGCACTCTGATGTTGTTGTTAACATTTTCTATTGAATTTGTGATTCAAGAAGCTCCGATTTCATAAAAAACAATCCATCTGCGGACGCGAAATCCTGAAAGGATTATAGTATTTTGATTATAGGTACTTTTGGCCGATTAATTTTTGGTCGGCAGCGTGCAAATGTGCGGGTTTAATAGCAGCACATTTTTATATTGCTTATCTAATGAGTATCATTAAACTTCTTTCATTGATTATAGTTGATTATGACTATTTTGCAATCATAAACTGGCGTGATAATTGCACTTGTTAACATATTTGTCAGCACTTTTATTGATTGCTTTCTTGAGATAATGTTTTATATCGTTCCTATTGAAAATTTTAACTCTTAACTGTCAGAAGAGTTATCAGATTGTGGTGGAGTGAAAGCTGGAAATCTGGAGATAATAAATTGTTCTAAATGTGATAAAGCACAGCTGCTTAACTATGATGACGTGTGGGAATTTGGGGAAATTTTTTCATGCATAACACAACCAGAGATATTTATATCTCGTCTTTAAAACAATGTGTGCTTCGGATATATTGTTTAAATATTTTGAGTACTCTACTTTTAGTCGGTTACATGAATCTGAAAAGACGGCTCTCTGCGGTAGTAGGCAGACCTTGGTGATAGGTGAATATTGGCTTTTAAAAATTATTTTATTTTCTTTCATGGTTACAGAAAGAAATTTTCCTTAACATTTAAGGAATTTTTTTACTACTAATTACCAGGGCGTGCAACCGGAACCGATTGTAACCGGTTTATTTTCCTAACCGAAATCAAACCGAGACTGATATTTTGTTTTTTTTTGGAAGCCGATCCCCGAACCGAAACCGAACCACCGAAACCGGTTCGAAACGGATTCTGAAACAACTTCCAACATCTTCCCCAAAATTTCATTTATTTCATGGTCGCTCATTAATTCGCCACATAAACATTCAGTCTGACTGATCAGTCACCCGTGTGCGTCATTTTGTACTCCTGCCTATGCATTTCCCTTCATGTGTCGGTGTGCCGCACACGTCCTTTTTTTCACTAAAACAATTAACTGACTCATTCAGTCAATGTTTATGTGACTCTTAATCAATTACATAACATGTTTACATGACCACTTGATACGTATTAACTCGACACGTTTAAGACTATCTGTCTTTTTTTGCCACCAGTACAAATCGTGAGGGAAAACCGAGACAGATAGACTAAAGTGTGTCGAGTGAACACGTATCTAGCGGATCGTGTAAACAAGGTAAATGACGATAAAAAAAAAAATTGCCACATCTTACACCATGTCCTTACTACAGCCAAAGATGCGCCTTTTGGAAGCTTTTAGATTTTCGGCACAAACATAATAAATACGCCAAATATGTCTAGTTAAAATATAGAGTATTTTATATATGACAATTGACTAGACCTTGAGTAGCAACAAATGGTCTAGAATTAGTGTAGTTTAAAAATAGACCAACTAGTACATATGGGACAATTGACCTCTAATTGAGTATAGGAGGTCTTCTCGTGGATCGATAAAATGTGGGAGTGGTTATTTTTTAATGACAGCTCAATGCTTAAAAAAGACTGTTGAAGCCATTGGTTGGAAAATTAAAAGGGATTACTTCTGGTACTTTTTAGACCAGTCAGGGAGTAGCTGGAATTACTGCAGGGCCAGTAATAGCCTCATCTGATGTCAATTTTCAATTTATTTCCTCGTCGGATGTGATTCCGAGTCTGCCTACTGGGGCTTCATCAATGCTGCCCATCAAAGGTGGACATAATTTTCGCATTAGCACACTCAAGTGGGTAAATATTTAGGCGAATTCCGCTCGAGTGCTTCGGATAATTCAGAATTTTTCTGAAAATAATTTCAAACATTTGATGTTTTGGTTTTTTTTTTTTTCAACTCCCCACAATCGCAATCGGAATTTTAGCGCTTCAAAGTGAGACCATTCATAAAACGGGCATGCATGGCGCATGTGTTTGACTGCGGCTGCATACCTCAACCTCAATTGCGATGCACATTTCAGGGCACAAATGGAGTATCGAGTTACACTGACAGACCGGCATCTATGGAAATATGCACTGGAGCCTCGGAATTAATTGCACACGTTCATTCAGTCTGTACTCCATTAATGCATTCTCGAGCTATCAGCAGAATTGCTCTCGAACCTTTTATTGTAATGAAACGTGATTCGTGAAGTTGTTCGGTCTTTCAATACCAAATGGCATGACGTATTGAGTGAAGTAGAATGGTACGGATCGTATGAAAGAGCAAAGCTATTAATTTATGAAGTCGTTTCGAATCTTTGAAGGATGACACAGAGATATTTATTTAATTTTCAATGCAAGGGTGCCATATGCAAATAATTTAAATGAGGTAGACCCCATATCTTTATAATTTAATTGAATTCTTCAAGGAGCATAGTAGATTTTATGCGTCATAATTTTTTCGTGATTAAAAGATCGATGGATTACTTGTCTCTTGAAACGGAGGTGCAGTGGGATGTCCAATTCTTCTGAGTTCCCACTGTTTTTACACACACACCGTTTATATAAAACAACCTCTGATAAATTTAATCCCGCAAGCCCAAATAAGTATATACAAAATATCCTCATCAATCAATATCAACTAAGTGTTCTACCGACTCACCTGAAAAACATAGGCAAACAAATGCATCGTTACAGGCACGATGAAAAGACTCAAGATGAGAGTCCAAGCGAACTGCCAACGTCCATAGTGTCCGATAAAATTCGATATTTCGTCACTGTCGATATCCTTGCTTAAGTCTCTCGTATTCTTCGCCATGGCCGCGTCTCCACTCAAAGAACTATCACCATTCTTCTTTAAATCCTCTGAGTAGCGACGGAAGTCTGAAGTGAAAGGATCCTCTTTGATTTCCACGAAATTTATTACATAAATTCTTTATTTTTATTTTTGCTAATTTTTTTTTAAATATTTTTTAGAAAGGATTTTCCTTAATTTTACCAAAATTTTTTACATCGAATTTTTTTTTTTTCAATTATTTCTGCAAATGATTTTGCAACGACATAAGAAGATATTTTCTTCAAAACTTCATTGCTAGACTGATCGAAAATGAGAAGACTCTGAGAGGTGCCGGTTGATGGTTCCTTTTTGCAAATTCTGGGACCGCATTGTATGCGCTAAGGTTCCTGAAAATCTGAATACTAGCAATTTCGTGTTTCATCTTCTGAAGAGGATTAGGGGATGAATTAGTTCGGAACTTCAATAATAATTATACAGAGTAAAAAATATCACCTAAAAATAAGGAGATTTACGTCTCAATAAGCATGGTGATCAAGGACAGTGACAGGAGAAAAAATTAAAGAAATGTTTACTTGAAAATCTTCTTCGATTTAAATCTCTTTAAATAAAAAGTTATGTTGAAAGCTTTTTATTTCTCAAAGTTTTTCAAATATTTTTATCTTCACTAAGCGGGGATTTGAACCCGACGACATTGGATCGTGAGGCAATCTCTGTCTTAAAAAAAAAAAATAAGAATTCCTTCTTATTTTTAAGAGGAATCATCTTAATTTTATTGAGAAGGAATTCCCTGTAAAATGTTGACGGACATTTTCTTGGATAAAAACTAAAGAGAAATTTTCTTAATTTTGTTCTAATTTAGAGGGAATTTTATGTGGTCTTTTCGCTCTCTGCAGGTGGGGCTTCGAAATTATTCTTTTTCAGTCATGCTGATAGTGAGGACCAGCCTCAAGCTCTGAAAATTATTTCTGCAGGGGCCTGAGACATTCTGAAATTTGTGTTGAGACTACTTTTTCATGTTCCTTTCTGATTTCTTGCATTTCGGACGCGTACACTACTGGTAGGAATAACACATTTTAAACTCCAGCGCACTGATGCCAGTTTTTAATTTGAATATTCTCTTGAATGTCTCAAAACAAGTCCACAATTCCATAAAAATTTAATTTTCAAATCTTCTAAAAACTGAACCTTGGTCCCCTTAAAATTTCCATTAAATAACAGATATGTCTTTTAATTTAGCGGAGATCCCCCTAAACTGGCAACAGCGCCCCAGCGAATTCAGAAAGTATTAAGTACCACCATTTTGATAGAAAATCTGTTGTGGGTATCCTTACGCAAGAAAAAGGAAAATTATATTTTTCGGGACTAAAAGCTGTCAAGTTTTTTCCTTAAAAAAATCGAATAATTTTCAATCAAGGAAAAAGCTCCGCTCAATTTAAATCAAATGGAATACCCACTTCCAATACATACCCAAGGTGATAACACTGATTTCCGGTGTACCCGGCTTCGAGTCACGGTAATTGCCATCCAAATTGGACTCTTGACTTCCGCGTTGCGATTTTTGATTGTCGAAATGTGAGGCGAAATTTAAAGCGCCGCGCCGAAGTACTCCACTCATGTTGTCTTGCATTAAGGATTGAGGTCCTCTTTTTTTTTATTTTTTTGTTGATTTATTCACAGTTCACAGCTATCGGCGTTGTTTTTTTTAGATTGGAATTTTATTTGAATTTCAATTGAAGTTGTCAACGGTTTGCGGGTTCCGTAATAACTGAACTTGGACTGTATAGAGCTTAGACGTTATAAGCCAACAACGAAACGATCACTTCGACATTTCGGCCTTAAGCCAACCGAATTGAATTAATCGATCGTGGCAGAGATTAACATTGTTTACGCTGCGCAAGTGGTTATCGAATGCCAAAAGCTGTCCACAGATGGCGCTGTAGTGAGTGAGAAACCATTCGCAAAATCAAAAAAAAAAGCTTTCAAACAGTTTTTACTGTGATAATTCACTCAACTGAGCTTAGCTGCAAGCACACCGCCCGTGGCTCTCGAATAGATCTCTTGAATTCCACTGCTTTAAAAGGACTCCTATTGGCTGCACTCTTTTTTTCTTTCGTTTGAATTAGTTAAATAAAATAAAATAATTTAAATAAAATAAAATGTAGACAAATATAGGTTTTCACCCATTTTATTTCCAAGAATTTCGACGGAGTAACTCTTTCCTTGGTGTCATTTACTGCAGGCAAGGAATTGCATATTAACTATAAAAGAAATCGATTGGTAGCAGAGAACATTTGTTTTATCCTCGTTTCATCAATATAATTGGCCATTATTAAGGGCATTTTCTGAAACCCCTTTTAATCGATTTCTTCTGCCTTTTCCACGGCATGATAGGCCCGTTGCTGAGAGCATTTAAGAAAATTATATTTCTTGAATTTTCACGAGAATCTTGTTGCAAGGAAAATTAGTAGCAATTTAGCTCAATCAAGGATAAGTGGTATCTCTTACCTTACCTTGGCGTTGACAGTCAAGTTCAAAGGTACCTATCTATGCGGCTTTAAACGGGTACGTCAATGATACCAACAAAATATACAATAAAACGCATACTCATGCCATAAACCGATACACATGCTGCGGTGTGGCAGTCCTGTCGTTGCAAGCACAAGCTCTACTCGAGCCTAATTGCGAATGATGCCAGAGAGAGCTAATGCAATTATTGTTGTTGGTTGCTGCTGGTGTTTTTGTTTTTACGAGCAGCACATAAGCGCATTAACACGTAGGCACCTACACACGCCCATGCACATGCAAGAGCAAACATTCATGCTCTAGAGCTCACATTACGGCACGGATGTGTGTAAGCATTCGGCACTTGCTGTGAAGGCGCATGCAATGCCTAGCGTTGGACGTCTAAATGCCAAGGCGAAGTATTGAATTACACTTCTCCCTTATCATTTATCGCTTTTCCTCTTCGCCATTGACTACTACACTTGCCATCTGTCTATTGAGAATTCATCATTGTTCTTTTGTTTGCCATTGAACCCACCTAAAATCGTTTGCAGCAATGCCGTAATGAAGAGCATCCTTTTGCGCCCGAATCTATCCGATAGATATCCTGATACTATGCCGCCTGTTGCTACACCCAGCAGGAAGGTCATCTCTGCTATACTCAGGAGGTACTCCCTGTCACATACCAGGTCCCATTGTGTCCGTCCGTCCGTCTGTCCGTCCGTCTGTCTGTTTGTGATCGGATCGGATTCTTAATTTATTATTTAATATTATGTATAAATGCGAAAGTAGCTCAGTATGTCTGTGTGTTACACAATCCTAAAGGCTCAGTTACTCTTGATTGAACGTAACTTAACATAACTTATAGAAATCTGTTTTCAACAGATTCCAATCTTAAGTCAAATGAAGTTTTCAGTAACTGCTCCCATACACAATTTTCTAAACATATCAACTCAGCTGATTAAGTAAGTAAATTTAAGATACGTTCGATCAAGAGTAACTGAGCCCTAAATCCTAAACTACTGAACCGATTTAAAGGAAATTTGGTACGGTCATAGTCTAGAACCTGTGAATGGTTTTCCCAAACTTTAGAAATTAATTTTTTGCACAAAAGTTCGCCGGATTTTCCAGTTTTAAATAAAATTTCGATAATTACGTTTTTTCCACATTTTTATTCTAGGGATTTGGACAACGTTTAGACAAAGTTTACAAGATATTCATTTCCAATTTTAATAGACAAAATTATGCGATTTATTTAGTTTTTCTAAACAACTAATAACATCTAATAAAGACTTAAAATATAGAAAATAAAATCAATAAGTACATTTCGAATGAAAGGAAAATTGCAGTTTCAAATAAAATTTTAATATTGCGGCTTACAAGCGAAGTCTTCAAAAGAAGGTTAAATATTGATAGACAGTTTTATTGCAAAGGAATTTTTTTTTCTTTTTTTGCAGTAAATCAGATTCTTATAAATGCAGTATTTTAACGCTTTAATGCCTGTTTTGGTAAAGTTTTTGAATTTTTGATTTTTTGATAGATTTCACATTACAAAAAAGAAACGATTTTAATTTGACAAAATTGACTAACATTGACACAATGGCAACAATGGCGAGAAATTTTGACTGAAAGTGAGAGAAAATTCGAACTCCGCAGTAGCCCTCGTCACAAAAATAAGGAATATTTTAGACATTTCCAGTGGCCGCTACAATACCGCAGTAAGTTTATGTGGTAAAAAATAGTGCTAAAGTTGAAGCACGAATTCAATTTGATGGAGACCTTGAATGGATCTCCGCTAGCTGACAAAATTTTGCTCACTTCTACATAATTTATACAAAGAGAGCTACTTTTAATATGACACATTGAAGTACCTTGTATATTATCGTTATGCCTCGGATTTTCAATACGTAAAAAAATAAAAAAAAATTTAAAAAAGAAAAAAAAAAATATTTAAAAAAATTAAAAATATTCAAAAAAAATTTCAAAATATTCAAAAAAATTCAAAAATGCAAAATATTCAAAATATTCAAAAATTTCAAAGTCAAAAATTCCAAATTAGTTCAATTTAGTATGCTTATTAAAATGTTGAATTGTCAAATTAAACAAAAAAGCCTTCTTCAGTGACTAAAATATTCAAAAAGCCCAGTTAAATGCAAAAAAAAAAAAAAAAAAAATCCAAAATATTCAATAAATTCAAATAATTCAAAAAAAAAAAAATCAAAATATTCAAAATCCGAGCTCTAATTATCGTTCTTAAAATAGGCTAAAATAAAAAATTGAATTCATATCCTTTTGTTCAAAAAGAAATCCGTATCAAATTCAATCTCACCTCCAGTCGAAATAGATCACGCCAGTCGTTGCTCTTTTTATTAATTTTTTGAACTAATTGACTAATTTTCCTTAAAATTAATTGTTTATAAGGTTACCATGTTTCGTAATTTTAAATACAATTTTTCCAATATGCGTTCAATTTTTTAATTTTGCATTTGATTTTTTTAAATATTTTAAAAGTATTTTTTTAATAATAATTGACATCTAAAATATAACTGCGACATTTCAAAATCCTTGCTCGAAGTATTAAAGCTAGGAATTGCATATTTACACAAATACATTGATTGGTAGCACTTATACATTTACATATACATATATACATCACACATATTACATTGCAACAATGAAAAATTACCAATAAATAAATGATGTAACATATATCTAGAATATACATAGATAGTAGTCTACTTACACAGATACGATTACAGTTACAAAGAATTGACACTAATTGTAGGAATCGAGATTAAAGAAGCACATATTCCTTAATAGACTGGAAAGCCAGGGGTCTAACCCCAAAAAAAATTACAACTATTTAGCAGATATGGCGATGTTTTGTTGATTCTTTCATCCTTCGTCTCCCCGTTCGCGCCAAGGCGTTTTAAATTCTTCATAATTTAGTTTCATTGCAACAATGAACATTCTTATACCCTTACCTGTATCTATGTATAGGTATATTTATATATGTATGTATTTATGCAACAAGAGGTCCCGCCTGTATCAATCTTACTTAAGTTGGCTAAAAATTACTTTAAACTTAAGTACTTAAGTGCTATGTTCTATGCTCTAAAAGGTAAACTTTTAGTGAGGCCATCGCAATTCTCAGACTTTTGACCATCTGAGCCAAAAAGTGAGAGAACTGCTGTTACCTCACTTTATGCACTTTGCACCAGAATGCCTCGATTACTTGAACCTTTTTCTTTTTAAGTTTGCATTGCGGACTTGGACTTGATACTGGGCCAGCCATTAATGAAGTCCGATTGTGAATAGTCAACTTCGTGAGTCTTCTGACCCCACATGTGAGAAGTCTATAAAAATTCGTAACTTTAGGTGGTGCAAATCGATGATGAATACTTTTATTGGGCAACGCTCTTGGGAGACTTGTTTTCTTAAATCGGATTCCTTGCAGGATGTTGGGGAGTTTTTGGAACAAAGAGAACCATCAGACCACCGAATAAACTCCAACAAGTGATTATAGTCAACATCAGGTATCCCTCGATTTTATTCTAAATTAAAAGAGAACATTTTTTTTTATCCATCGACTCACATTCAGGCCACTCAGGGCCAACTTACTAATAACGATAAATACGGCGTCAGGATCAATGCCATACCAGCGGTAACATTGCATGCTCCGACTCCAACATTTCTTATGGCTGTCGGATAAAGCTCGGCAGTGTAAACCGGCATTATCGTATTACCAGCGCTAATTGTGAACTTAGCTGAGAAAGAAAGTTATAATTTTATCACGCGCGATAGTTAGAAAGTATAAAAAAATATTCGAATTTTTCAATTCTTACCGAACATCAGGAATGTTATCATAAGCCAGAGCTTGTCTTCTTTGCCCACAGTCAATGCCGCACAGCCACACGCAATGCCACCACCAATGAAAGTTGAAAAGAAAACCCATTTCTTGTGAACTTTCGTGATGATGAACATGGCGAGTGCTATTCCTGGAATTTCAACAAGACCAGCCAGGGCCTTTCGCAATAAAAGATAGGATCATTTGTTACAAATTTTGGCTTAAAAGTCGAGAAAAAGTCGAATTTATCCTAGTTATCATGCTAATGAGAAACAATTTCTTGAAGTTCCTTATTTAATTTTGTTCTCTATAATTCTCATTTGGTTTATAAAAATGCAAGTATAAATATGCAGACCTTTTTGCTTCATGAAATTGCTCGGAGATCTCGTCGCATAGGGGTACAAAAGCCTTAAATGTTTTATTAATCTTAGTCCGTAAGAGTAATAACTTCTAGCTTCCTTATCAATGTAGAGTCATTTTTTAATGGTTCGTTATAATTCTCACAAAGTTTAAAAAAATACAAAAATTAATTAGTTCATTAATTAGTTGCCTACATTGTTAATCTTTTTATTTAATTTCTGATTCACATTCCAGCTTTCATAATTCTTTCAACGAAAAGACAACGCCGCCTACACGTCATCAAATGACCACAATATGCCAATAAACAAATTAACACCAATCGAGCACACATATGTCACGGAATATTAAATTGGTAGGCTTATTAAGACATCATCATGCCCATCAGCAGCGTCGTCAGATGACAACTGCTATATGTTTGGCCCGTTGCCAGAAAATGAAGAGAAGCCGAAAGGTCTGCGTTATTTTTTTTTTCTATTTCGATTGCGGGACATATTTAAAGACATCACCGTCGGAATGTTTAGACGATAAAAGTTTGATAGAATGCAGCGTTGTGCTTTCTCTGAGACTGGTTGATAGAGTGTCGGATTGATTGTTCCTGACATTCTCAAATGCAAAGCTTTCAAACCTCAAAATTGTTTTTTGAAACTTGACAAGTGGACGATTATTCACTCACCGAATTGAGATAAACATTTCCCCCGAAGGTGTTCATATTCAATATGATGCCATAGTATACCAGATTCATGGTGAACCATATGCAGAGAAAGCAAATTGATACGCAACGGAGAAATGGCGTTCGGAAGAGGGAAAGAAAGTTTGTATTGCTCGTTTCCTGCAACGGTGGCTTGAGAAGGCTTTCATAGTTCGGTGGCAATTCCTTTTTGTTGAATTTGGCTATGGATTGCACGATCTCCGATACCTCAGCAACACGACCTTTGACAAGTAACCAACGGGGTGATTCAGGAACTACGAACCTGAAAAATGAATAACGGAAATTAGTAATGAGAAACATACATTGGAAGCAAATAATCGATTCATGATTGCAAACGTTCAGTATCAACATCAACACACATTCTTGTAGAATTATTAAAAATTAGAACCTCAAAACTGCCTCCACGAGTTATCGTGGGTCAAGAGGTGCGTGCAGACATTGCAGCTGAGGTATCGAACCATCGACGGATCGCTAGCGTGGGAATACTTACCACAAAAGAAGAAGAAAAATCCCAGGAACGCCAACGCAGAGCTGCAAGGTCTTGTAATCTTGTGTTAGGTATGCAAGGCCGGATATGATCATGTAAGAGATGGGCAGTGGGAATAGATTGTACATGCCGGCAATAGTACGCCATTTTCCGTCTACACATTCGATTGCCAGGATTAATGCTGAATATGTTACCGCCACCGAAACGACGCCCAATAAGCATCGCAGTGCAATATAAATGTCAAACCTGTCAACGAAGTAAAGGGCCAATCCTGGTGAGTAAAAAGAAATACAAATTTAATTTAATACTAATTTATTCCCAAATGATTATTTTAATTATTCTTTTGAATATTATATATTTGTAAGTTCTTTTGACGTGATAACGTCTATTAACTGAATGATGTAAAGCATTTTCGTAAAAACGTATCGTTATGACGTCGACGTCAATTCATGCCAAGCCATGTCGACGTCGACTTTGAAGCAAGGCAGGCAACACATCGCACACTAATCACTAAACCGGCGCAACTCAAAATTTTTTTGATAAATTTTTTCATGTTTGCCAACATTTTACTGCAAATATGAGGAATTCTGTGTTTATACACAAAAGTGAAGACAGCTTCAAGGAAAGAGCAAACCGTTTTGGTCTCAGCAAAGCTGGAAAACTCAGTGCATTAGGAAATTTTATAAACGAATCAAAGGCAAAAGGCGCCTTCACTTTTTCTTATCTATATTTTTGTTCAATTAGACCGCTGTTATAAGGGTCACATTAAAATTAAGTTTATTTTAAGGTTTTTGTGCTCTTTGACGTATACAAGCTATAAGGGTTCAAATCGGACGTTTTGATATGATCGTTCTTCATACGTGATCCTATTTCTGATTGGGTATAGGTATAAATTACTGGCGGAGTGCCAGGAGCTTTCGTAAACGGAAAATTTATAAATGAATTTTTGTATCCGTTTACAATTCTCATTAGCTTTAGGCGGATTTACATATAAGACGAGACAAAATTATAGAAAATTAGAAAATTTTATATTTATCACGCTATCGCGTAAAATTATCGTTCGTAAACCGTGTGCCTGGCTGTGGCCCGGTGCACAGAAAATTGCAACATGTTCTTTTTCGTTAAGTGATTCGCTTTTTAAACGTTTCTCAAACTAGAGTCCATTAATCAAATTAATTGGCCATTATTAAGGGCATTTTCTGAAAGCCCTTTTAATCGATTTCTTGTGATTTTTCCACGGCATGATAGGCCCGTTGCTGAGAGCATTTTAGAAAATTATATTTCTTGAATTTTCACGAGAATCTTGTTGCAAGGAAAATTAGTAGCAATTTAGCTCAATCAAGGATAAGTGGTATCTCTTACCTTACCTTGGCGTTGACAGTCAAGTTCAAAGGTACCTATCTATGCGGCTTTAAACGGGTACGTCAATGATACCAACAAAACACACAATAAAACGCATACTCATGCCATAAACCGATACACATGCTGCGGTGCGGCAGTCCTGTCGTTGCAAGCACAAGCTCTACTCGAGCTTAATTGCGAATGATGCCAGAGAGAGCTAATGCAATTATTGTTGTTGGTTGCTGCTGGTGTTTTTTTTTTTACGAGCAGCACATAAGCGCATTAACACGTAGGCACCTACACACGCCCATGCACATGCAAGAGCAAACATTCATGCTCTAGAGCTCACATTACGGCACGGATGTGTGTAAGCATTCGGCACTTGCTGTGAAGGCGCATGCAATGCCTAGCGTTGAACGTCTAAATGCCAAGGCGAAGCATTGAATTACACTTCTCCCTTATCATTTATCGCTTTTCCCTCGCCATTGACTACTACACTTGCCATCTGTCTATTGAGAATTCATCATTGTTCTTTTGTTTGCCATTGAACCCACCTAAAATCGTTTGCAGCAATGCCGTAATGAAGAGCATCCTTTTGCGCCCGAATCTATCCGATAGATAGCCTGATACTATGCCGCCTGTTGCTACACCCAGCAGGAAGGTCATCTCTGCTATACTCAGGAGGTACTCCCTGTCACATACTAGGTTCCATTGTGATGCCCAAGTGTTTCCAACGGTATCGTTGCTTGCATACTCCCATGCAGTACAGGGGACGAGAGGATGAGAAGAGTTTCTATTTTGCTCCAAATATGATTGAAGCTGAAAATATAGGGAAGGTTGTATGAAAAAGGATTTATAATGGGCTATAATTGAGTCAAAATAATACTAAAAATTCCAATCTACCCACCTGAGATTGAAAATTTTCACTACTTGTGTCAAAAGATTTGAAATCAGTCCGCTGCGATTGATAACAATTACTGGACGATCTACTTAAATTTCGCCACGTGTCCACTGACAAGTCCTCTAAATTCGACGGTCGTTTGCACCAGAAATCTTTTTTGGCAGACTGCGTAAAAGAGGCATTTTATTCAACATGGTCGCTTAAATGCGGAAGGATTGAAGAGGGAGAAGTCTTACCTGATAGACGGATGATATGATGTGAAATGTGTTGGGCACCTGGAATAGCGATAGCAAGAGTGTCATTAATAATTGCCAACACCCAAACTGTCCTACGAGATCGCCAATCACATCAGTCTCTTCGCCGGAATCCAAATCTTCATCGCGACTTGCTTCTGTCTTCTTGCTTCTCTTGGCACGTTTTCCAGTTGGCTCTGGGGACGATCTGTTGTCGGCTGACATTATTTGTAAGGTAATTGCTGCAAATATTTAATTGAAGAGAAAAAAAGGTTAAACATAAGAAATCGCTGGCCGGATTGGCGTAGCACGTACTGTAGTATGACTGAAATATGTATCCTAAATGAATTTTTTTAAATTACTAGAACTGACATTAGGAGATAATTGCCCCTTCAACTTATCCATTGTTATGTTGTTATGTTATGTTAAGTCTTATATGTTATGTTATGTTATGTTAATTTATGTTATGTTTTGTAATGTTTTATTTTATGTAATGTTCTGTTATGTAATGTTAGAATGTTTTATGTTATGTTGTTATGTTATGTTATGTTGTGTTATGTTATGTTATGTTATGTTATGTTATGTTATGTTTTGTTATGTTATGTTATGTTATGTTTTGTTATGTTATGTTATGTTATGTTATGTTATGTTATGTTATGTTATGTTTTGTTATGTTATGTTATGTTATGTTATGTTATGTTATGTTATGTTATGTTATGTTATGTTATGTTATGTTATGTTATGTTATGTTATGTTATGTTATGTTATGTTATGTTATGTTATGTTATGTTGCGTTATGTTATTTTTTGTTATGTTATGTTATGCTAAGCTATGTTATGTATATGAAGATCTGTCACGTAACAATAGCATTTATTCCGAATCGAGTCACTCCATTTTCCAAATTGCAAGCGTAATTGACAGTCATGTGCAGTCATACATAATCAGCAAATTTCTCCATGCGTTTAATTTTCAATAACGATTGACTGAATGCTTTCTTGATACGTAAAGGCGCCCCTTCAATGCTACCTACACAGCCTCTAGCATCTACTATCGTTACGGAGTTATCGCATTCGAGGCAAGCGAAAACATAAGAAGGCAAAGAAAAGCAGGAAAAATTTTTCTCAGAAAACACAATGAATGAAAGCGAATTCAATCAAAGCCCATAGGAGGAGCGGGTGGGGGGGCTTCTGCGAATGGAAACTGGAATGGGAACAAAGCGCTATTGTGTCGCAGCAATAATTTCTAAGTGGCTCGAAACATTTAATCGGATTTTAAACATTCTTGTGGTCGAATTGTTCGCATGGCATCCGCGTGTGAATTTCACTGACACGTTCCTAAACACGTCGACGCTCGATTCCGGTTCACTCACGTGAAATCGAATTATCGCTCCAATGAATTCCTTCTTTTCTACCTTACTGCTTTGCTTCGTCTGCTTCTTCTCTTCGTCTCCTTGTCTCCTCGTCTCCAGTGTTTCAATATTCGAGCATTTGTTGTGTGCCGTGATCCTATTGGAGGCTCTCAGCAACTTATCACCGAATTAGTGACCCAGCAAGGCATCTAACATAGCATGTTCTCGATTGCTTTGATTAAAATCTTGCGAAAAATCTCTCCGAATTAAAATTGGGTGACGCACAGTGTACAATGGCAATGGAGGCCGGCGGATGGAATGGGGAGGATGGGAAATGAAACAGCTGCGTGTGCGTTCGTGTTATGTTCGCTTTTCCGTTCATGTTTTGTTCACACCTCACGAATCGAGCGAGGATGCTCCTCTATCTGAATCCTGTCCAATTCGGCACATATTGTTTTGCATATTTTACGCATCCGTGAGCTTAATTCGCGAAAGCGAATGCAGTGATGCATTTAAGCATTCTTGTTGCAGATACGCGAATGCTCTCATGCAGTTATATACGAGTACATATTGCGTCTGTTTGCCTGTCTGTCTATGCTACTGTATGGCTGGGCGGTTGTAATTGATGGTGATTTGCTGCTCTAGTGCTTCGAGCTATTCTTGCACGAAATTTTCGGCGATACTAGCGTCACGCATCACTGATTCGTTTGGCGCCTCAGGCCCAATGCAACTCAGTTGTCCGACGTGGTGTGCTCCAGTATTAAATTAATTAAGGCAGCAAAATCTATCCTACATTAAGAAAAAATTGTTTATTGGAGTCAACTGAAGGACTCTTTAAAACTGATCTCTTAAAAGCGTAATTAAGATTATGACCAGCAAACATTTTGAATCCTAAAGGGATCATATACATATGTATATTGCTTCATATTTTTGTAAACTTCGAACTCCTTTCTGACTCATATTTATGTCCCTACTATTTCGGGCTCCTTTCGGACTTATGTATTTTTCTGGGCCTCTTGTTTCTCAAGTATTTCGGACTCATCTTTCTGAGCCTTAAAATTTCTTAAATATTTCGGACTCCTAAATGGGGCATTTCACGTCAAGTGTTCCCGCTCAAAAACCTTCATACCTGGGATTTCGATGAAATTTGGTGGAAATGTTACGCTATGAGATTACATGAATTGTGCAAAAGGAGGAGGGAGGAGACCTTTAACTAGATCTGCTTTCCAGGCAGAAAATTCGTTTTGACTTTTGTAAACAGTACCTTACCCTTCTCAATTGATTTTTTTTTTTTGGCTTGTTTCCATTCTACTCGAATATTGAAGCTATTTAATCGAATGGAATAATCGATAAATGTTCGAAAATATTACCAAACATACTGTCATCAAACAGTATTTTTTGTCCTTCGAAATTTTTCATATGATTCCTGTAGCCCATAAAACGATTTGCCCGAAAACCGATTCAAAAACACAGCAAACTTTCTCATCGGCGCCTAAATGTGTCCCCATCGCTCTCCATCGACAACTTAATTCGTGAATTTATTGTTTCTTTATAATCATAATTAATGTTGATTAAAAATGTTCCTTCATATCTACAGTATTTCGATGTCTCGAATTTCTTCTTTAATATTTCTTTTCACTTCTTCAAACAAACAATTTCGATGTCTAACGAAAATTGTATCAAAATGCGTCCTCCCGAAAATAAAGCGAAAAGAATTTTCAAAAGATTCCGCTTAACCCATTCAAAGCGAGCTTTTTCTATTAAAGAAAAAAAAAAAAACATTTCTTTTTTATTTGTTTTTTTATATTTTTTATTAATAAACCTAAGGAGCATCAAGCGATCTTTTGACACTTGAAATTGAAATTGAAGATGATGAAAAACCGCTTGGCGTCAATTGAACAGAACAAAAAAAAAACCTCTTTGGGAACTTCTCTCGTCTCTCACTTGTGTGAGAATTTTTGTCATTTCCAGCCGCCCCCATTCATAAGACATCCACATCCATTCACATCACGCAACTCGCCAGTCGTCGTAGGTACTTAAGTGTCTCGTGGACTACTCTGGCTTCGAGCACACACTTTCACTTGTCGGTCTGGCTGGCTGGCTGGCTGGCTGGCTGGCTGGTGAGGCACAAAAATAGCACAAAATGACACAAAAAATCACGAAGTGCAAAGCCTCAACAAGTGGGTGGCTGTACCGTACGAGTACGAAGTTCAACCACAAGGGGTTAATATTGTGAGAATTTTTTTTCTTTTTGTGACTTTTCGGACTTGCTGTAGGATTCTATGATAGAATTTCTATCATGCGAGTTTTGTATATATTTTAATGCAGGACTTTCTTCTCTGTAAGTTCATGCAGAGAAAGGGGTTCGACGAACTCATTGTGGGAGCTCTTTGCGATCTCAAACAAAGCAAATAATTTCTGAATTTCATAGAATTTTTAAAATATTAGTCACAACTTGCAGAATGCAGCCATTAATTTTAGAGAGACAGAAAACAGACAGTCCAAACAAAACAAGAAAGGCCAAAAAATTCAAATAAAATAACAGCAGAGCATACTGGATTATTTTTAAATTATTGCCAAAATTGCCAGAATCTTTTTTCTAAGTGCAAAGGATCGAAGTTGACACTTTGGGAAATAAATCTTTTCCTCAAAGTAAAATACAAAAAGGCACGACAGACAAACATATATGTATGTATGTATTTTTTTTTTTGAAATAAATTCAGTACCAGCTGTCGTCAGCCTTGACATATTATCGCCGCAATGCAAGTCGAAGCGGAAAAAATCAAACGGATCGGAATGGAAATCGAAACTCAAAACAAAAAATTTGTTCGAAAAAAAAGAAAAAATTTAAACCCGCATCGAATGTGACAAATTTGAATTATTTTACTTTATTTTTTTTTCTTCTCAAAATCGCTTTTAGTTTTCCCGATTTCACGTAATCAATGTCACGATGTAATCAAGTGCAATAAAGTACTTTTTTTGCTGGAAGGCACTAAAGCTCTCATTGATTTCAAGATCATCGAATTATTTTTTTTTCACTTTGCAAAAAAATAAATACACAAATAATAAATTGTATAAATAAATTCAGCAAACTTCAGAAAATAGATCCCTTCAACTTTTTTTTCCAACACTGGCCTACAAAATTTGAAACCTTCATAACAAGTTCGAGAATGGACCCGATCGGACCATTTAAGAAAGGGCACCTCCAGTACTAGGGTCTATCACAAAAATCCCTAAACTGCACCAAAATCGGACTTTTTCGAAACATTTGAAGAAAACTCGGAATTTGAGCGTATATTTCAGCCTCCGATTTGAATTCAAAAAATTTAGAAAAGTGGGCGGGGCAAAGGGGCCGTTTTCATAAAAAAAGGTCGATGTATGGAGCCCCTTATGGCCTTAAAAATCTTTAGAATATTATTTCTTAATGGTTCTTTTTTTTTTTTTTTGGCTTACTTACTTACTCGTTTCAATTCGTCGAGCTCCTCTTATACATATATCCCCGTGAAATCGGAGAGCAAAACAAAAATATAATTTAAACCATGTCAAGTTAGTTTCGGGTTACAATTTTCTCTGCCTTTTTAGTTAACACAAATTTCGTTTTTTTTTTTTGTGTTCCGGTTTCGTTTAATCCTCTTCGACTCACGACATTCGCTTCGGGTAGCAATTTTCTTAACATTTTAAGTAAAAAATCCATTTTTATTTTGTGTTGAGGCAAAATTACAGGCACTAGTTACGAAATAAATGAGCATGACTGATATCTTTTTTACACTTATTTGGGGTAACTGATCACGAAAATGTTTTTCATTTATTTTTTTATAGAGAATAGGGCAAAATTGTAGCCCGAAACTAACTTGACATGGTTTAAATTATTATTTTTTTTTTGCTCTCCGATTTCACGGGGATATATAAGAAGAGCTCGACGAATTGAAACGAGTAAGTAAGTAAGCCAAAAAAAACAGAACCATTAAGAAATAATATTCTAAAAATTTTTAAGGCCATAAGGGGCTCTATATATCGACCTTTTTTTATGAAAACGGCCCCTTTGCCCAGCCCACTTTTCTAAGTATTTTGAATTCTAATCGGAGGCTTAAATACACGCTCAAATTCCGAGTTTCCCTCAATTGTTTTGAAAAAGTCCGATTTTGGGGCAGTTTTGAGATTTTTGTAACAGACCCTAGTACTGGAGGTACCCCTAAAAATGGTCCGATCGAATCCATTCTCTAACTTGTTCTTACTCATGTTGCCGTGAGTACGCATACCAATTTTTGTCAAGATAGATCAACTCCTTCCATAAGAAAACAGTATACAAACAGACAGACGGACATGTCTAAATCGAATCTCCTGGTGACGCTGGTTATTTCTATACACCTACATTTTGTGGGGTCTATCTGGACTGGTCCTGGGTGTTACACACAAACGCAATATGCCCTCGACACAGAGTGTGTCGGTTATAAAAATCGAAGTTATTTCATTTGATAATCGATTTTCGCAGGTAACGCTGCTGTGGAGCGTTTTTCGAAATTTTAATTTTCCAATTTTCGCGAAAACATTGATGGGGAAAACTTGTTCCATATGCGTGACTGTAATTTTTTCGTAAATGAAAACATGAAACCAGAATAAAGAAAGCATAAAAATTGAATATGCCTCGTCGCGCCAGTTTCGCTTTTAATTGAACGCGCGAAAAGATCGTGCCGTGGCCATCCTCAAGACTGCTGTTACCCAATGAAGTCGATTAAGAGCAGCAATTATTACGAGAATTACGCGCATTTTCCGCCTTAAAAAAACACGGCGACATATTTTTGAGGTCATCGAATGTAAATCAAAATTTGACGATCAATATACATAGGAATTCCCCATATTTTTGCTTAAGTGTCAGATTGGCTCTAGGTTATTTTTATCGATCTCAAAAAGTGTGGTTTGATTTCCAATAGCGCAGCGTTTCCTACAAATATTCAACAAACGCAAATATATGTAACGATTTCCAATGAAGCCGTCAGTTGATCAAAATTGATTCCCTATGTTTGCATGTCTTGAATATTTGCAGGAACTCGTGCGCTATTAGAAACTAGGCATTGGTCTTTTGATGGAATGAATTCATTCTCACAGTTTTTTCCTTTTAGCAAACTCCAGGCGTTGAGATCCATATAGCGCCGTATAGACACATCAAATGCTTGTCAAGCATGTGCGAGTGTATTAGTGAATTATCCCAGCGGGAAATGTGCCGCGGACATCCCCGATGATGTCCTAGTGACTTCGGAGCCGGAATGCATGCTATTTCCGGTGACACTTTGTATGACATTTACACAGGAGCTGACAGGGACTTCAGCGGTGACATTATCACCGGAAGATAAGAAAATGTCACTGGTCATGCGAAGGGGATGCGATGGCGAAAAAAAGCATTTGAGAGCAGCACATTGCTCTTTTTTCTCTCTAAATGTCAATTTTTTAGAAACCAGTTCTTCTTTGCCATCTCTTTGAATGTTTCGAAAATTTTTAAAAATCTATTTTTAACAATTTTTGTTCGCCTCTGCCAGGGATCAAACCCGCGATCTTCGGATTCTGAGCCGAGCACTCATCCACTACGCCACTTCATGCTAACGTTCAACTGATGCTAAAACCTTATTTAAATTTCAATAGCCAATGAGATGCAAGCACGTGAACAGCATCCCTCCACGATGGCATGTCATCCAAGATGTCATGCATGACAATGTCACCTATATGTCATCGATGACATCATTGGTGACTGTCATGCAGAAGAAAATTTTCCGCTGGGTACCCAGCCGGACTTTTTCGCATAAAGGAAAAATTCATTAATTTTTTCACCGATGATGTCAAGGGGAAAGTTAGAGTACTTCTAAATTCTAATGACATTGTCATCGAGAAAAGGTGTTATTAATCGCAATTCCAATGACATTGTCATCGAAAAAAGATGTTATTCATCGCAATTCCCATGACAAAAAAGAAAACAAAAAATAAAAGAAGAAAAACAAAACACAAAACCGTGTTTCATTTTCATTTCGTATCACTCCCAAACGATGACATTTTCTTGCGAAACAGGAGGTATCCACTCCAATCTCGATGACCAACTGGTGACATGTCCTCTCATGACGGCCAATGCCGCTTGTGTGTAAATTTCATTAGAAAATTGGTGTAGAAACAGGAGGAGTCGCGGCTCTTATGTCATGCTGAAATCATTGATGGTTTCACCGGGACTTTTCCTGCTGGGTAACGCATACGTGTGCCATTTTCACTTACACACTCTCATATGCTTGACAAGCATTTGATGTGTCTATACAGCGCTTAACGTCTCCGTACGCCTGACGTCACTGTTGTTGTTTCGAAATCGTTTGATGGCTTTTTTCCTTTTGAATTTCCGAAAAGAAATGAGACAATCGTTAAAATTCGTTCCCAAGAAAGAGTTTCAAAGCACTAGAGATTTGTCGCCCATCGAGCGAAACATTGAGGCGCACTTTGTGACCAAAATGGCCGGAGAAAATGCTTCAAAGAATTTGTTTCTGTTTTTTGTTCTTTTAACTGAGATAAATCGTGTGAATAAAATTCCAGGAACCGAGGAATTCTGAGCTGCAGAATTTCTCAGAACTTTGCAATGTTTACGAATCCGAAATTTATGCTTACAACGGACGAACGCGAATTCCCCATTTTGGTTTTGCTAATCGGTTCACTCAGCTGCATATTGGATGGTGATCGGGTGGTCGGGAGGTCGGAAGGTTTTGGTATCAACTTACACACAGAAATTGCTAGCTAATTGAAACAACCGAATTGGATCAATTTTGTCAAAATTTTGTCGAGCTCCATTGATACGCGTAATTTATTTATTAACTCACGCTCGAGACCACAAATGAGACGACGACTGAGCGCGCTTTCAGCTTCGTTATGTCGAATTACCCCCGAAAATAATGAGAAATTCTTTTTACTTCAGTAAATGCTTCGGCTTATGTATGTCGATAATAGTATTTTGTGCTTATTTATTAAAAATTATTTTGGCATTGCCGAACACGTAGACAGCGATTGGGAAGAGTCGTGCGATGACAGCTAGCGTCGACGCGTCGTCGTTACCTGCCCGATTGCTCAGCAGCTGCGTCACGCAGTGCCAGAGACGATATGAATTTTGATTAAAAAGAATTATTATGTTTTGAACATTATTAATTTTGCTCGATTAACTCTGATTTAATTATAATTTTTGGAACATTGTAATTTGGGGAAGATTCCATCGAGTCATGTCCAATCGGTCGTGGCCACTGATTGAGGGCTCCCGAGGATTTTTGTTCGATTTGATTTTTAACCAAAAATCAATTCACACACGTAAAAGAGATTTTTCGTAAGAATTTCTCTATAGAAAGCAGGAACAAACAGATTTGTTCTTTAAATATCGTACACCGTGAGAAAAAGGTAGTTATATTAACTGAAAAAGCAGGTTAAAATAACCGAGTTCACCGTTAATTGTTAGCTTATGTGTAGTAGCGGTCAATTCAACAGTACAAACACAGTCAAGAAGGATATAACTACCTGATGGTTGATATAACTGTCTCGCGGTTAAATCAACTGTCACCAGCGACTGGGAAAAAAAATTTATTTTTTGCTTTGACTTTTTTATATCTTCTTTTATTAATATTTTTTTTTTTATTAAATTATTATATTTTTTCTTTATTTATTTGTTTCTATTTAAATCTTTTTCTCTTTCATCTCTTAAAATTTTCTCGCCTCGGCCGAGCCTTGAACCGCTGACCTCCACTTCGCTGGGCGAACGTCTTAACCCATTACGCTAAACGAACGAATTTAGTTTGTTGGTCAAAATGCTCACTTGAGTTTATGGTTGCTCAAGTTTTGGGGAACATGCTTAAGGAATTGTTTCACTCCCAAAATTTTTTGCTTGAAAATGAACCATTAAAAAAAAATTAAATAAATTAAAATCTTAAAAATTTAGGAGAAAATTTTTGTCTTCCAAAACAACTACACTCTGACCAAAAAAAAAAAAACTGTAATTAAAAAAAAAAAATCCAGAAAAATTCCCGCCGCCAGCAGGGATAGAACCCCGAAGCTCACGACTGTCGGGTCACAGTTTAAACCACTGAGCTATCAAAACCTTCGGAGACGGTTGATCAGAATGCGAACTTATACGTCTAAGTGAACGAAAGCGAATTTGAACATAAAAAGTAACTGTTTTTCAACTGTTCATTTGACTGCCATTTTCAGTGAACTTAACGCGGAATACAGTTTATTTGACCACTCTTACTTTAACTGTTCTAAGTAGTTGATTTAACTGTTGTTATTTCTCTCGGTGTAGCTTAAAGCGGATGAGCAAAAGATTTCTGATCTAAGGGAAATTGAATACTTTTGGATAGGACGCATTTTGGTCACTATTAAAGGAACTGTATCAGAAGAATGAAGTGACTTTATCCCTTAACCCATTTTTGACCGATCTTCATTTAGTTTTTTATTTTTAGAAATCATTCTAAAATCATTCAAAGGACATGTTAATAAAACACTTAGATCAGCCCGATTCTAAATATCCTTGCGGAGATGAAGAAAAATTCTCCCATTCTAAGCCCATTGGAAAGGAATATAAATGGAGCAAGAATTTCGAAAATTTTTAAGGAAAGGTCATAACCTTAATTCGGTAATTGACTGAAGCAGAAGCATCGTTGTGTGGGTTTGGCAATCACTGCAATAAAGCGTCTTGCGGGCTGCGGAATCATGAAAGGAATTTAAAAATTTTTTTTTTGATTTTTCGATAGGTGCCATCTAACAACACCGTGGAGACTACTTTTTACATTTTTTATTTTGAACGGTCCTTGAGATATCCTTGAAAATCCTTTTTTAATAAGCCTTTTTTCAAAATTTTATATTTCAAAAACTAATTAAGATAAGAAGATGAAACAAACGTTGGCCAATTGCTAATATAACAGGAAATCAAAAAACATTTTTCAAATTTTACACTGAGAAAAATTTCCCTACAAAACTACAAAGGTAATTTTAACAATTTTTTTCAGTGTATTCCCAGTTTGCCGGCACTCTACAAATATAACAGGAAATCAAAAAAATTTTTTTATTTTACACTGAGAAAAATTTTCCCACAAAACTAAAAAGATAATTTTAACAATTTTTTTCAGTGTGTTCCCAGTTTGCCGGCACTCTACAAAAATTTTTTTTAAATACCTTTAAGTATTTGTTTCATTTTGAGATCTTGCACATCATGATATCGTGCCTAGGCGGGGATAGATTAATTTTTTGTCCAAAATGGATTAAGGCAAAAGCTGCTCGTTTCTTCTGCGGCGCTCTCAGCTGTTGCCACTTGAATTAAATAATAAAAGACCATCCAGACGAAATGAGAAAAAAAAATCATTGATGTGGGAATATATGTAGATAACATGTAATTATCATTCGAGAACATCCCTTCCTGAAATTCTTGAATCGCAAAATAATTGAACTGATTTATTGCCATTTCAATTGGCGCCTCCCGCACATGAATAAATATATTCCACAGAATTGACTTGACTTGACGGCTGGACAAGGCGCCACATGGATTCCTCATGGAGAGTATTGCAACATTGCGCATTCGAAATTATAATTAATTAGTAATTTGAACGCGTGCCAAGTGGGAATAACATCAATAAAAACATGAAAATGATGCAACCGAAGTGAGGCGATCGCACCGCGACCGCGTCGTAGCGACGAGTCTCCGCGTCTCCGCGTCTCAATGAATTTCGCATTAATTGGCGCGGATTACATTTTCCAGCGAGATCGGGCGAGCGAACAAGTCAATTGAAATTCTTAACAATTATTTTATTTATATTTCAATTTCAATTTCTATTTATTTTAAGTTTTCTTCTCCTCGTCTTCTAATTTGACCGTATGAATTCGCATAGAGCACGTCGGAAATGCGAGACGTCATTCCCAGCACACGAATGCACTCCACTTCAGGCCACTCTACTCCACTTCAATCCACTCCAATTCAGTCCAATTTCCCTCTCAAACTTCTCCCCCATCCTAACATTCGGAAATTTTCTCTTTTTAAATATTATTAGGAATATGATTTCCTAATTTTTCTTAAGCATTATGCAAATCCAATTCAAAAGGACGAAATGGAAATGTTGAGCTCCTCGGCGACACACAGTGAAATCGCTTCATAAATTTCGGTGCAAAAACTATAAGTCCCCAATATCGACCACGCCCACCACCACCACCACCACCCACCTCGCATTAACCTGAAATAAATCTTTCAAAAGATCTCAAGCCAAACAAGGCGATGGTCTCTATAAGGCCCGATTAAACAAAAAAAAAACATATTTCTATAAACACAGAAAAACTGGCTACGAAAAATTCCATTTAATGGCGTTTGTTAAACTCGATTCATCGGTTTTTTAATTGTCCCAATTAAAAATTTCAAAAAAATCACGAAATTCGGGAAAAGTTCTCAATATTCAATTTTGAACAAAAATTTGGTTGATTATTTTGTTGTATTAAATACCAAATTTACACATTTGCTTGAAATTTTTGAAAGTGTATATAAATATTTTTCTAAAATTCTCATTAGGTTTATGCGGACTTACATACAAGAAGGGACAAAATAATCACAAATTAGATCACATATATTTATGATGCTATAATCAGTGCTCGGACTTGAAAATTTTTGAAGGTGGTAGATTTTTAAAGAAAAAGTGGTAGATTTATATAAAAAGTGAATGATTTAAAATTGTTTAAAATAGTAGTACAATATATCACATCTGATCATGTACGAAATTGAGAAACTTACAAGTTTTTTGGTATTTTCTCTAATTATAAAAAAATTTGTCAATATTTATTAGATGTCGTTAAGCGCCAATACTGCCATTCTTGACAACATTATTCACAATAGGAAGCTGCCAACATATTTTTCAATAATACATAACATTGAACTACATTTCTTATGCTCTCAATTATTCGAAATGATCATTAAATAAATAAAACAAATGCATAAATAAGTTAAGCAAAAAGTGGTAGATTCGGACCTAGCGTAGTAGAAGTGGTAGAAAGCAAAAAAAGTGGTGATCTACCACTAAAGTGGTAGAAGTCCGAGCACTAGCTATAATGTATAATTATCTTCTGTAAACTGACTTTTTCAGACTCAAATTTTTATTATGGAATATGTAGATGAGGCATTTTTTCCTTTTTTATTGATTTAAAATAATTGATTGATTTTTATTAATACCTATGGTTGTTGATATAACAATTAGTGTTGAAACAAAATGAGTAAATACTACTTGATATCGAATAGTTTTAGTCGATACTGAGTATATTTTGTACTCAATACTTACCACCAAGTATTTTCGCGGTATCGATACTTTAATGTCGGTATTTACTCATAATATTTTTCCTTGTATTAGTGATTTAATTTGAGGGGTTTTCCCCTTTTTGAGGGACTTTTTCGATTTCATTTCGAAATGGATTTTTCGTAAGCATTTTACTAGGAAGGGAAAGGGATTTTTGTAAATTGTCTTAAAGTTAAACCTGCGCCAAATTATTGGCAGCACTGACCAGAAACAGTACTTCAAAAAGAAATGGCCAAGTCTAAGGTCTGGATCCATGTTACACGCTTGGATTCGACCAGTGCAAAGTGCCGTATTTGTTTTTAAAACACTGAAGTATTTTGTTACCTTTGTTATGATGTGTAAATACAAAGAATCCTAAAAATTTGCTTAATCTTGAGCAAGTGCTACCTAGTATCGATACTTTTGCTTCGGTATTTTATTGGTATCGATACTTTATCTCAATACATTAAATGAGTACTGGTATCGATACTTTCATGGTATCGTTTCAACACTAATTACAATCGATTGTTGAAATATTTCATTGAGTGTTAATACTTCGAGTAATTGTCCCAATTAAACGATTTGTTAATATAACAAAAATTGTGATTGGCTGAGTTTTAACAACGAATTTGTTATATTGATTAAAAAATTGGTTGTATTTACGCACAAAATTCTTTCTGTGTATTTAAACAAAGCCCCCATCGAATCTCTATCATTATAATTTTTTTAGAATTTCGATGGTCGTAAATTAGCGGGGTTTTTTCCACTCGCAATCCCACTGTGCGAACGTACGAACTTCAAGAATTCATAACAATACGATCCGAGAGAATGCTTTGCCTGCATTCAATCGCCATCATTACAATCTCAATAGCAGCGAAACCATCTGCATAAAATTCAACAAAGCGAAGAAAAGAATTGACTGCTCTGCCATTGTGCAATGTTGTCCTGTCGGCATCGTCTTGAGATTCAGCTTCTTCGGCTTCATCGTTTCCTTCTGCGGCAACCGGCTCCCTATAGGAGGCGCACCCCCATCCCACTGTTCTTGTTGTCGTTTTTCCTTGCCTCCTTACCATATCTTTCTATCTATCGTTCACGAAATGTAGGTCAGTTGCTCTAAGTATTTTATGTCCTTTTTATTCCACCACATCCCCGCCTACAATCGTCCGCCCAACAACAAAAACAACAACAACAAAATAATAATAAAAAACACCCAAAAAAAAAATGTCTGAAGCTTGCTGTTTTCCCTTCTCCGCCAAGCGAAGCTAATCCGGAAGAACATTTTCCATTTATTCTGTACCACACGCAAGGAAATTCATTTCCCTCTCGCTCGTCGCCATTGCTGGTGCCGTCGCCGTCGCCTCCGCTGCCATTGTTGCCGCCATTGTTGCCGCCATCATTGCGGTAATCAAATTGCATTGCCAGCAATCGAGCTGCGCTGAGCAGAGCTGACTCAAGACGCATAGTGCCGACAAATGGATTATTTATGTTGCGAATGTTTCCATTCATTGTTTACTGTTGTTTGCTGTTGTTTGTTGCCATCCGTTGATGTTTGCTTCCATTGTGCTTGAGCGCTTCTGCTTTTCCCGCGGGCACTCAATAGCATCGAGTGAATCTGGTGAATTCCCAAAGAGGCATTTTGTGGAGAATAAGAATCGTAATAGCTTACAAATTACAAATTGAGACAAGTTGCTGGCTGGGCTTTAATGTACCTACCTACAGGCGATGTTTGAGCGTGTCTGCCCGTTGAATGAAAAAGGAAACCGACACAAGAAAGTAATTCCGGAAATAGATTGATTTCTTGGGACAAATGTCCTTTGTCCTTTTAAGGGGAGTTGTCTTCAATTATATAATTATTGTATTTCCTATTGTAATTCGTTGAGGAGCGATCGCACTACACATGGTTGTGACATTGGCTATTCTCAGGTCGTTCGATTGCCTTCAAACCGAATCTTGTTCTAAAAAAGTGTCACAATATTCATTGAATATGATTACAAAATGCCCTTAAAAATTTCCAAAATATTGCTTTCTCAAAATTCTTGATAAAATCCTTGACAAAATCCTTGAAAACTAATATGAAATAAAATTTATTTTCTTATGTTAATATTTGCATGCGTTGGATATTTTAATTGCAATGAATTCGAAGAAAATGTCTCAAAAGGAAATATTTCTGCTGGATTTCAAAGTATAAATCAAAGATACTAAGGACAATTTTCAAGGGAAATGAACTTCGAAGGCTTGTTTTTCTCGTTTTTAGAGGCATTCTTTCCCGAATTGAAGTCATAATTTATGACTCATGAGTGTCAAAAAAAAAAACCTTAAATTAAATTCACTGGCAAAACAATTCTATTTTTATTTTTATTTACACATTTTTAACATTTTGGGAAATTCCATGGATACGGTCGCACCTGTGACACTTGCTTTTTTTTAGGTTTCAGCTCAAAATAATATTTTACATTTTGACGGAAATTGTATGCCCCTTATGAGAGCTAAAGTCGGTCAAGCCCGACTTTGATATTTCCGTTCCGAAAAATCCCCATTTATGCCGGAATGCTTGTGTGAAAAATTCTGAAGTGATTCGTCCAGCCGTTTCGAAGGAGATCCAACCAACAAACGGACGGACGGAAAGACGGACATACCTAAATCGCTTTCTGGAATGATCAAGAATATAAATCTGTGGCAATATGGAAAAGTAGCCTAAGTCGACACAAGTGACTTTGGAGGCATAACGAAGCCAAGGCGCTAGGGTGTGTTCCATTCCCATTCCCATTCGCTTCTCAAATATCACAATTCTGTAAGAATTTATTTGCTTTTTAGCTTATGTATGTATTTTGAAAAACTTTTACTTAACGGGCTCGCTCCAGTTCTGCCAGAAATGAAAAATTTCATATGAAAAAACACGCTTCAGAAATCAATCAGAAATTTTCTGAAGTGATTTTTTTTTTATATGAAGTTTTTCATTTCCGTTTCATTTCTGGCAGAACTGGAGCGATCCCCTAGACTGTCTGTACACAGAAAGAATTTTGTGCGTAAATACAACCAATTTTTTAATCAATATAACAAATTCGTTGTTAAAACTTAGTCTATCACACTTTTTGTTATATTAACAAATCGTTTAATTGGGACAATTACTCGAAGTATTAACACTCAATAAAAATTTTCAAACAACGATTTGTAATATCAACAACCAAAGGTATTAATAAAAATCAACCAATTGTTTTAAATAAATAAAAAAGGAAAAAATGCCTCATCCACATATTCCATAATAAAAATTTGAGTCTGCAAAGTCAGTTTACGGAAGATTATTATACATTATAGCTAGTGCTCGGACTTCTACCACTTTAGTGGTAGATCTACCACTTTTTTCGCTTTCTACCACGATGGGTCCAAATCTACCACGTTTTACTTAACTTATTTATGCATTTGTTTTATTTATTTAATGATCACTTCGAATAATTGAGAGCATAAAAAATGTAGTTCAATGTTATGTATTATTGAAAAATATGTTGGCAGCTTCCTATTGTGAATAATGTTGTCAAGAATGGCAGTATTGGCGCTTAAGGACATCTAATTTATATTGACAAATTTTTTTATAATAAGAGAAAATACCAAAAAACTTGTAAGTTTCTCAATTTTGTACATGATCAGATGTGATATATTGTATTACTATTTTAAACACTTTTAAATCATCCACTTTTTATATAAATCTACCACTTTTTCTTTAAAAATCTACCACTTTTAAAAATTTTCAAGTCCGAGCACTGATTATAACATCGTAAATATATGTGATCTAATTTTTGGTTATTTTGTCCCTTCTTGTATGTAAGTCCGCATAAACCTAATGAGAATTTTAGAAAAATATTTATATGCACTTTCAAAAATTTCAAACAAAAGTTTTGTCAAGCGTTAATACTTTTGGTATTTAATACAACAAAATAATCAACGAATTTTTTGTTCAAAATTTAATATTGAGAACTTTTCCCGAATTTCGTGATTTTTTTGAAATTTTTAATTGGGACAATTAAAAAACCGATGAATCGAGTAAAACAAACGCCAAATAATTGGAATTTTTCGTAGCCAATTTTTCTGTGATATAGAGACGGAGCCAGAATTTGTAGGATTCACTCAATTCTGGCTTATGCCGACATATTTTACTCTTTCATTTGAAAAAAGACTTTATTTATTACAGAAGTTTCATTTATTTGTTTATCTGGGAAAACACGCTCGGAGTTTTTATTCGTTCAATTGGCGTTAGTTAATGAATTTTTTGCAGTACCACCATTGGATTGTAGACTTTTGAGTTCCAGAATTTTGGATATACGAGTATATAAGGCCACAACATTGAACTAGTCTTCCTAAGTTGTGACTTAAGTGTACTCCGTCGAAATGAAATTGATCGTCTTTTTGGGAATTTTCCTATTTTGCTTTGCTACTTGCCATTGCCAAAGCAGTGATTGCAGCAAAGTCACTTTTTGTGATGGCCAAAGTAATCCAGTTTGTGCCCAACAAGGAAAACTTTGTTTCCTTCTTCCCAATGTTTGTGCTTACAATCGACTAAGATGCATTGATAACAGTTGGGGTAAAGCGAAAAGCGGAGCTTGTAACTTTCTTTCATTTGAAGAGACTGCACCATGTAAAGTTCTCTAATCTTGCCAATCGCCAGCAACAACAGCTACGGACAACAATAACAACAATAGCGATGGCCAAAGCAACCAACCAAGGATATTAAATACCGCGCTTCATAGACCAAACATTTTTTAAATCATCCTTTTTAATGAAGGAAAAAATTATGTAATTTCTCTGTGTCTAAAAATAAAGGAAGTTTTTAGAGTGATTTTCTTAGGCAACATGATTTTCTTTATAAAAAACGCCCGCTTTTACAATTTTTTAGAAAATTTAATCGGAAATTGAATCGGGCATTGAAATATCTCGAAAATCTCCGATTTTTGGGAAGTTTTTGTGACAAATCCTAGTACAGGAGGTATCCTTAAAAATGGGCCGATTCTTAAATATGAAGTTCTCGTGTCACAATTGGGAAGATCAACATCCATTTTTTATTCCACTAAACCGCAATATTTGATCCCATCGAGCCAATTTTAGTAGAGTATTACCCGACGTATGAGCAATGTTATTTCGAAGAAAATTTACATTACGTATACGTCTAGTCTATTTTAAGACTGACTGCTTTATCGAAATTTATTGAAGAAAAAATTGAAATTCTTAATGTGCATCAAGTTAGCTTGCACTTTTTCGAATTTTCCGAAAAAAATTATTGTGCTGTAATGTGCCCAGTTTGTGCTATCATGTGCCGTTTCGAAAAAAAAAATTCCTCAAGGGATGCTATTTTTATGAGGAGGTCCTTTTTTTCGTGTCAAGTTAGCTTGCACTTTTTCGAATTTCCCGAAAAAATTTTTGTGCTGTAATGTGCCCAGTTTGTGCTATCATGTGCCGTTGCGAAAAAAAAAATTCCTCAATGGATGCTATTTTTATGAGGAGGTCCTTTTTTTCGTGTCAAGTTAGCTTGCACTTTTTCGAATATCCCAAAAAAAAATTATTGTGCTGTAATGTGCCCAGTTTGTGCTATCATGTGCCGTTTCTTAAGAAAAAATGTCTCAAGGGATGCCATTTTTATGAGGAGTGGAAGCTAAATTTACACGAAAAAAGGACCTCCTCATAAAAATGGCTTCCATTGAGGAATTTTTTTTTTTTCGCAACGGCACATGATAGCACAAACTGGTCACATTACAGCACAATAATTTTTTTTTTGGAAATTCGAAAAAGTGCAAGCTAACTTGATGCACATAAATTCTTAAAAAGAAAATTACCTTTGAACATCAAGATAGAGAGGGCGAAAGACGTAGAGTAAGAGATATTTTAGCTATCGATCTTAGACACATTAATTTCTTCAGAGGCGGTTCGAATTTCGCCGGTTCAGCTAGTAACGATGGGCAATGATTTTTATAGAATTTTCAGGAAAATTTTTAATTACAAAAAGTTCAATAACAACATTTTCAGGCTCTGTGTATAACTATAAAGTTTATATATTAAATGTCAGTGGATTTAATTGAATTAAAAAACTCTCTAGGGGATAAGTTTGAACCACTCTGCCGAATAATTTCCTTAAGCTATTTAAGAGGCCAGCTATACTTAAATCTTTGCTAGAACTTAAATTAAGTGCGGTTTAAATGGAATCGAGAGGGAGTCAACGTAAATAATAACTTATCATAAAAACTTAATTATAATGCGTTGAAATTTTTCGCTGTCTTTGTGGCACTCAATTCTTCGAAGAAAGTGGAAACGAAATAAAGCAATAACGATCAAGGGTCAGGCGACAATTAAAATATCCGACACAGACACGCATTTTAAACAATATTCTAGAGATTTTTAGGGCCATAAGGGGCTCCATATATCGAACTTTTTTTTTTATGAAAAAGGCCCCTTTGCCACTCCCACTTTTTCAATTTTTCAGAAATCTATTTGGAGGCTTAAATATGCGCCCAAATTCTGAACTTGATTGAAATATATCGAAAAAGTTCGATTTTGGGGAAGTTTTGGGATTTTTGTGACAGACCCTAGTACTGGTGGTATCCCTAAAAATGGTCCGATGGAGTCCATTCTCGAACTTGTTCTTACTCATGTCCCTGTGAGCACGCATTCCAAATTTCGTCAAGATAGCTCAACTCCTTCGATAAGAAAACTGTATACAAACAGGCGGAAAGACAGACGGACATGTCTAAATCGAATCTCCTGCTGACGCTGATCATTTCTATATGTATGCCCTCGATACACAATGTGTCGGTTATAAAAATGTATTGTATTAAATCCAATCTTAAAGTTTGCTTCGCTAAATAATCTGAAATCATCGCTTAAAATGTTTAAAGCCTTTCAGCTGCAAACTGCAGCTCGCTCTCCCTGCTCCCCGTTTGCTGCCAACTACTGACTTTGTTACGCAATTCGTGCTCTGATTGCTCGCATATTTTCCGCATTTTGCAGCAACTTTTCATATATTTACATAAAACGAAAGCAACAAATTCGCATAAAATTGCAAGAAATGAAATTGAGAATCCGCACATGCCATGACACACAGACACAGTGACGCATAAGCCGCAGCCCCATCCCTAGCCGCAGCCTCAGCTACGGTCCTGAAACAACAGCGACGACCGATGGAAATATTGGACGCAAGACAGCGGCAACACGTTGCATCTATCTGTGTGTGTAAGTCAGTCAGTCAGTCAGTCTGTCTGTCTGTCTGTCTATCTGCCTCGGTGCGTCTGCCCTTGTGTCTTCCCACTCTGTGCGGCCCTGTATGGCTCTGCGTCTGGTCATAAAATTGTGGGCAATAAAATTTGTACTTCATCATTGCATATTCATGCCATCGCTTTGTGCCTTACCTGAGCTGCCTGATGGCCAGGGTCGGAGTCGGGCGGTACGTGCGAAGATGCCGTCGGTTCTACAGATTAGCGAAGATGCGGGACAGCATACACGGGAGAAGTTGCACCTTCCGTTGCTACATATGAGCGGTTGTGGCTTACTTTGTTGTCTCCTTTTGTTTTTCGTTTTCTCTTCAGCTGTCGCGACGTGCCCCAATGAAATGCTGCGGCGCTGCTACTTTGCTTTGATTTATTTATTTATTTAATTATTTTTTTTTTCTTTTTTGTTGCTATTTAACTGATGCTTTTGTTGTTGCTTGATATTGTTTCTCGTTTTATCAATTTGCGGAATAAACTCTTAAACGTCAGCTGCTACATTTGCTGCTCCCGCTAAAGTCGGCTCTTTTCTTAAGCACGTGGTAACGGATTTCCTTTTCACAATCGACTGACTCAGACTGCCTTTCACATTTATGCAAATAGAAAAAAAATATTTTTTTTGCTACTCGTCGTGCTTTTCAAGGAAATTTATGCGATTTTTCATTTTCTGCTCTTTGAGTTTTCATTTAATTTCCCTTCTAAATGCAAAACGCTACGATTTAATTTTCATCTGCGACGGCACTGCGTATACGTAATGTTTTGAAAAATATTAAATTCGGATTATTTTGTTCAACGCTTTGAAGTTTCAATGCGTGCGATGTGCATGGAATGAAGATGGGAATGATGATGGGTATGGAAGAGGAGGGATTGAATGAAAGAACACGAGAACAATTTTCTGCTTTAATTATTTCGCTGAGCATAATTTTTCCACATGATGATTATTACGAGCTGCATACAATGTCCTGAGTTAATTGCAAAAGAGCATTACACATACGTCCCGTCGGCCCGACAATATTCCTTTCTTTCAATATAGATCAGGTCAATAGAAGAATTGAAGAAATTCTGGATGAATTTAAAGGGAATATTTTCAGTTCTTAAGCCTTCTTCTTAACCCTCTTATTCCTGGCTCCGTCCGAAAAAGGACTTTTTTAGGACAAACTACCAAAAAAAAAAAAAAATAATATTAATTTCAGATTCGTTTTTCTCTACCCGGAATTAGTCTTCTCTGAACTTTTCAATGAAAAGCAAAAGTTGTACCATTTGAGGTTTAAATGAATGTTATGAAATAAAGGATAGGACAATTTAAACAGCTAGAAATTCCTATCGACTTAAGCAGTTTTTGTTGGCCTCTGTGCCGCATTTTGGTTTAGATGCGAGAGGCTCTGGCCTCAACTCCCAGATAAGGTCGTGGATGTTTCGTTCCTGTTTCTCTTTGATTTCCCATTATTCATGGTATCACAACGGGCCCATGTGAGGCCTAAGCGTGTCACCCTTAATGGTGGCTGCCACACTAACCTAACCTAAGCAGTTTTTGCTTATTTTCAAAGATTTGAAAATAGTTTTTGCTTATTTTCGAAAAATCCATTCCACTGACGAAAATAATTATGCATCGAATGGAAATGTATAAGCCTCACAAAACATTAGTGAAAACTTTTTCAATAAAATTCGATTTCACAATAGTGGAGAAAGCTTCTCTAAAGCTTAGTGAAACATGTTTTCTTGCACTAATCGTTGTGGAGCACCGAAAGTATTCACTGAATTGAAGCAAATTTTCGAAACGTAATTGAACGTAAAACAAATGCATATAAGTTAAGTTTTCCCCCACGTAGACTTGCAATATGTGTTCTTAATATTTGAAAGCGTTTGGACAAAGTTTATATTTTGTTTATATTTTTGGATGATAACATTTTAGCGTGTTCATACAGGAGGGAGTGCACTGTGTTTGCCGTTTCAGCGGAACAATTTATATTATACAGCTTTCATGTAGTGATTTTTCATGATAAAATTTTTCACTACTTGAGTATAGTCGAAATGGAAATGCCTCGGAATTTGAATATGTAAAAAAATGAAAAAAAGATTTAAAAAAAAAATGCAAAATATTGAAAAAAATTCAAAAATTCAAAAAAATCAAAAAATTCAAAAAATTCAAATATTCAAAAAATTCAAAAATTTTAAACATTCAAAAAATTCAAATATTCAAAATATTCAAAAATTTTTAAAGTTCAAATATTCAAAAATTTTAAAAATTCAAAAAATTCAAATATTCAAAAAATTCAACAATTCTAGCTAGAGTGTGGAAAGAGTATCATATAACTAGAGCTCGGATTTTGAATATTTTGAATTTTTTTTTTGAATTTTTTTGAATTTTTTTGCATTTAACTACTTTTTGAATATTTTATTCACTGAAGTTGGCCTTTTTTGTTAATTTGACAATTCAACATTTTAATAGGCATACTAAGGCCCAAAATCCAACATTGCGAGAGCCCGATGCGAGAGTGCGCGACGTCACGAAAATGTTTTGCGTGACGCATTTCAATCTCCAATGAGAGTTTTGCGTCACGCAGATGATAGCATAAATTCGCTTCTAGTAATGCAATATTTGAACCAAGTTCCAATCTAACGAGTACCGAGTACTCATAAAAATTATACGCTATCACTTGAGTTGAAATTTTAGTTCAAAAATTTCAAAAAATTTTCAAAATGAACCCAAACCTCGCAAAATATTTTAAAAGCTCTTTTTCACGGAACAGTGAACAGCTTTTGTTTTATTAGTTTAAATGGGTACCCAATAGCGAGTACTCAAATCACATCATTAACCTGTCAAATTGCCTCGCAACGAGAAATATTCAATTTTTCAAAATTTTCTCGCTACGAGGTCTCGCGGTGCGATACATTGGAGCTTGAACCATATGATTGAATGTATTGAAATTTGTGTGCGTCTCGTCTCGCGCTCTCGCATCGGGCTCTCGCAATGTTGGATTTTGGGCTTAAATTCAAATAATCCAAAAAATCCAAAATATTCAAAATTCGAGCTCTAATTATGACTAAATTTAGTTGTAGTGAAAAAAATTCACATAATTATAAAATAAAAAATATAAAAAAAAATCTTGAAGAGATATTGAAGAGATGTTCCACTAGCACTAAAGCTGGTAATAAATATTGAAAAATATAATTAAATCTTTACCGTATTTTATGTTAGCGCAACGCTTAGTGCACTCGTCATTAAGTGCACTACCTTCAACTTTTCAGTGCACTTCCCCCAAACTATGCCATCGATAGAGGTGGGCGTCATTATAGGATTCAAGTCCGTCATATCTATGACCGTTTCGAAGATTTTAAGCGACTCTCCCCTATGTGGGGAGTGGCCCAAAATTGTAATTAAATTTAATACTCTTGTTCGTGAGGAGGAAATTCGCAAAACTTGAAAGGGTCATAAAAATTTGTTTTGCTTCTTAAAAAAGTACTCATACGACGTGCTGTCCGACGCTAAAAAATCATTCATTCGAGCATTATTCACTTGGACAACCTATGTCATGTGTGTCCCATTCAAAAAAATTTTAAACATTTAAGAATCTATATGAAGTACCATCGAAGTGGAACTGTGGAGCTCTAGAACTCATGGTTCGTCCATATAAAAAATATATTTGCACTCAAAGGAGAAAAAAAAAATCACTCATACGACGATGCGACTCATCTCGGACACTTTCCCTTTAAGTTATGCAGAGAGCATTAAATTGAGCCAAAAATGTTTTTTGTTATTTGTTGTTAGCACACTTTTTCCCCTTTTCTTTAACACGTCGCACGTGAGTTTTGAGGAGAGTACTCTCGCGGAAAAGACGGTAAGAGGGGGGAGCAATCTATGCAAAAAAACAAATAAAAAAAACCGCGCTGTGCATTCAACTTTGGCATGTCAACGAACGCGCTTTCACGCTGCTTGCTGATGATTTTTTTTTTCATTTTTCATTTTCGTTTGTTCCCTTCACGTTCGCGCAATAAAATTGTGTGTAATGAACGTTTGGGGGAACATATGCGATCCATTGACCGTTATTTCGCTTTGTCAGCAGCAACAGTTTCAGCAGCATCAATTCGAGAGCCAACGACCACCACCGCCGCCGCCGCCGCGAGCACATAGAAATGTTTAAACGAAAGGCCGACGAGGATGAAAGGAAATTGATGCGAAAACAACAGATAAAAATAAAAACAATAAAGAGCATAAAGAGCGATGAAAAATGACAAAATCAAATGTGTGGAAACAATGAGCAACATTTTGCGCGGGCTAATAAATTTCCAAATAATTTCGAAAAATTCGCAAAATTCTTTCCAATTTTTATTTATTTATTTATTTATTTATTTTTGTTTATTGGCTTTTTTCATTCAAAAATATGCGGAAAACATGAATTCCTCGCTCGGCTTGGCACTCGTCTTGAGGGCCTTATAGATAGAACAAGAACAAGAACAAGATGTTTGACCAAAATAATGCGTGGGCGTTGCACTCTTTCACTACAACTGCCGCAGCCGCAGCGGCCGCCAATCAATTCAATTACACGCCATCTGGCATCGGTCTTTATTATGGCACAAATTGAAAATGAAAAAAAAAAAAGGAAAAGAAAATTCTTACGCACCGATCGTAGTTTTATTACACTTAACCCAAAACTTGACGGCAATTAGAGAAACTGCGCTTCCCGCCCGAAATTAATGGACTAGACAAAGACTAGACTGCGTGCCGCGGTGCACAGCATCCGTAATTTCCACGATTCGGTTCAAGAGCACAACTGACGGTCTCTGTGAACGACGACGATGATGATGATTGGATTGGATTTTATTTTGAAAAAATTTTCTTCTATGCGTTAACCGTTCGAAAACGTTGCGAACCGGACCACGAACGCCAAGTATCTGAGCACAGCGGACACTGTGATCCTCTAAATAACGACTTCATGACTAGAGCTTCTGCAGAGCCGTCGAAAGTTTTTCTAGCTGCACGCATGTGCGAAACAAACCCCACGTCCGTCCACAATAAAATTCCGAAGAAAACTGACTGTATTTCTAGCGAGTTTTCCTAGCTTTTGTTATTCCACGCTGGACCTGGACCAACCAGCGTTCAGTCTGGCTATTGCTCTTCAGGTTTTTGGCTAGTTTTTCACAGTTTATACTGGTTGCAACGAACAAAATACAGGGCGTTGTTCTTTTTTTTTTTTTTTTTTTTTCGTATAACAGAGTTTTCACAACCGGTCTGCGGGTCGCTGTGGGAGGGAATTTATTCCTAAATCTCACAATAGGATGTTATCATATATATTGGGTTCGACGGCGAGCCGAGACACTAATGTTTCCAAGGCAGGCATTTAGCCAGTAAAGCAATCCAAAGGGGTTTGTGCATTGGAAAAATAATTGGCAAAGCTTTTGACGCTCTTAATTTGCTAGCAATAATTTGAAATGGGAAAGAAAAGCCAAGATATTGGATATTGCCATCACAAATATTCATACTTCTGTATAGCCGATAACGATCCACCAGGTTAGGACTTTTTTTGAGTATTGATATATTTCTAATATTCTATAAACATATTCAATATTTCGAATCAATCTAGTCATTTATACGAATTTCCTAATTGAGTTGTTTTAGAAATACCTTTATATCGTGGAAATAGTTTGTGCTGTAGATACATATACACACAATTGATTGGCCAACAATTTAAAATATCGCTTTTGGAAGGGGGACTGCTCATGGGTGAGCTACATATGTTCGTTTGAAGTCCAAAAAAATGAAAATCTTTCATAAAATTTTCAAAGTTTCGACTTTGAGCATCATTTTACGCCATTCTTTTAACGTTTTGTTAGTTATTTTTGGTGTCATATTAAAAAATGATGTTTTAAGAACATAAAATTTTTCAAAATTTTAAAATATTTTAAACCATATTTGAAAAAAAAAAAAAATTGTTTTATAAATGCAATGGTAGTAAAAATTTCTTACGCGATTTTGTCGAAACTCTGACGATATGGAATTTTTTTGATATTTTCCAATTTTTCAGCACACAAAAGGGGAAAATCCAGTGCCGTAGCAATTCTGTTTTGCGTGAGGGGCAAAATTATTTTTCCAATTTTATTCATGGGCAAAAACAAAAAAGCGTGGGAGGGCAAAGCCCCCTCTTTCCCCCTATGGTTGCTACGGCACTGGGCAAAACAAAGGCTACACGAAGGCTACACGAAGGCCATACGAAGGCTACACGAGGGCTGCACGAAGGCTGCACGAAGGCTATCAAAAGGCTATACGAAAGCTACACGAAGGCTATACGAAGGCTGCACGAAGGCTATACGAAGGCTATATGAAGGCTATACGAAGGCTATACGAAGGCTATACGAAAGCTATACGAGGGCTATACGAAGGCTATACGAGGGCTATACGAAGGCTATACGAAGGCTATACGAAGGCTATACGAAGGCTATACGAAGGCTATACGAAGGCTATACGAAGGCTATACGAAGGCTATACGAAGGCTATACGAAGGCTATACGAAGGCTATACGAAGGCTATACGAAGGCTTTACGACGGCTATATGAAGGCTATATGAAGGCTATACGAAGGCAT
>CM035809.1:28318562-28358562 GCA_020466095.1 Chlorops oryzae | reverse complement strand
TCCTCTCCATTTTTTCTCTCTTTTTCTATTTCTTTCTATCTTTCTATCTTTCTCTCTTTTCTCTCTCTTTCTCTCTCATTTGCTCTCTTTCTCTCTCATTTGTTCTCTTTCTTAATCTCTTTTTCTCTCTCTCTTTCTCTCTCTCTTTCTCTCTCTCTCTCTCTCTCTTGCTCTCTTGCTCTCTCTCTCTCTTTCCCTCTCTCTCTCTTTCCCTGTCTCTCTCTTCCTACATCTTTCCACCTCTTCATTTCAGCTTCAATTTCAGTTCCACAATTTGTAATGACTCCATAATTCTCTGCACTTCTTTTATAATTTTATTTTTTTGTTCATAAGCTTTTTTGCCGGCGTCACCACAACAAAAAGCTTTCATCACTTTTTTTAAAATTTTGGATAAATTTACAGAAAAAACCAGCCATTGCAAAAGTAAATAGATGCCATTTTCTATCGACGATGCCCATTTATTTTGTAAACCAGTGTTATTTAACATTTGCATGTTATATTGCTAACATCATTATTCGCTCTAAAATGTTATTCAAAATTTTACTTACGGTTCTTATCAATCGCAAGATCATTAACACCAGCTACAGCATTCAGCAGAGTGCAACAGTGCTCTGTTAACTGTCAACAGTGACTAACGTTTAATTTGACAGTAACGAATCTACTCGCAATAAAAAAAAAGTCATATCATTTTGAAGGCCTATTTTAATGATTTTTTCCATTTTTCATCGATTTTCCCCCATTTTTTGCTATTAGATGCGCTTCTTTGTAGTTCTTACGCAAATTTATCGACATATTCTTAGCGTTTTTCCATTTTTTTTTTACAATAGGGGTATTCACAAAGGCGTCAGAAAATAGGAAAATCGGAAGATCGAAAAATTTTAACTGCTTAAAAAGTTGCGCAAGATACAAAAAAAAGTTTTAAAACCTTTTTAAGAAGTCGCAATTTTCCGATTTTCTGAGTTTCCAACATTTTTACACACGCCGTTGTGAATACCCCTAATATATTATGAAATATTATTGCCGTTTCAAGCAACTCAACAAACTTTTTATATAAAAAAAAAAACCTATAAAATATGTGCATTAAGTTAGCTTGCACATTTTGGAACTTCCCGAAAAAAATATTGTGCTGTAATGTGCCCAGCTTGTGCTATCATGTGCCGTTTCGAAAAAAAAAATTTCTCAAGGGATGCCAATTATATGAGGAGGTCCTTTTTTTCGTGTCAAGTTAGCTTGCACTTTTTCGAATTTCCCGAAAAAAAACTTTTTTTTTTAAACGGCACATGGTAGCACAAACTGGGTACATTACAGCACAATATTTTTTTCGGGAAGTTCCAAAATGTGCAAGCTAACTTGATGCACATCTATAAAATACGTGACCTACTCACTCGACGTATGAGCAATGTTATACGTATATCAAGTATACGCTATCAAAACGACTACTGGAGCATTCTTCCACAGAAAATGATACTTTTGTCCCGTACAAACAGGCAAAAACTAATATAATTACTCAAAAATTTTGGAAAGGGCACCTTATATCCTGTTAAGTATCTTAATATGAGTACATTAATATAATCTATTCAAAAAATTAATCATTTGAACATTAAAAATATCATAAATATTTTTTGTCCCGTACGTAGAATGAATGCTCCTACTTCATTTATTTCCATATAACATTTTTAAATACAAAAATAAATTCTTTTTTCAAATCAATAAAAAAATATTCATATATACAACAAATATCCCTGCAAACACACTACCTGTTAATTACCAGGAAGCTTAACTAATAGCGCTAACTATACTTTTTGGTAGTCAATATGAAAAAGATTCTATTAGCTCCTTAAGGGCGGTGTGAAAAAACTACCTGAAACAAATGTACGTGTAAGAATTTATCCTTTTCTTTCACATGAACACTCGCATATGTTTTGACATACAGTTGTCTTGCTTTTTCATGGTAGGCATACTGACTGTTTCACGAGTGAAATATCCAGTACTTTTAATAAGAATTCCTAGGGTTATAATGTGGTATAGTTAACAACAAAATTCGTTAGACATAACGTATATATCAGTAGTACTATCAGGCAGGTGTATGGAAAGCTTCACGGAAGAACGCCCCAGGCATTACTTTGAAAAGAGGTATTACTATCTGGTAAGACTACCGGTTTAGGGCTAGCGTCAAAATTAAGTAATGCTGTGAAAAAATATAACATTCTGTAAAGAGCTGCAAGTTCAAAAAAAATTCTTTCGACTTCACAAATTTTTATTCCATAGTGATGCTTCATCTAGTCCGAAAAAAAAATCTTAACAAGTAGTCGGTACTATAGCATGGAAAAACTTTACTTTTGCATAACACAAAGCCGCTATTATCAGCCGTCTCTTTTACGCATACGTAATTCAACAAAGGCTTTTATCCTACTCGCTCTCACTCATATTATACCCTAAAATTTTTATTTGATTGGTATTAGTGCTTAAAAAATTCTTTCCAACTGTATTAGTGTTTCGGGTAGGCATGTCTTGCAGGGATAATTAAACGGAAAATGATTTTAAAGATGATGCCGGGGGCGTATGTTGGGGATGAGTTTGGAGGATGTTCCAAAATGCGAGGAATCGCAAAGGGAACACAATAAAGTTGTCACGATTCTTAGCTTTTTTATGCCCGAAATTAAATTTCCCCCTGAAATAATTTTGTGCCTACGCTCATGTTCAATGGTGGCCAAACATGTTTTTTCCTTTTACAGAAATACTCTCGAAAGATTTTTTGCCACTTAATCTTTTTTTTTTCATTGTATGCCCTGCAACGTTGTGAATCGGAAAAAATTCAAAGTCGGCACAATCCGGAGTCTTGAGTTAATTAGCTGAAAAATGTCGCTTGTGTGTCGCACCTGTTGCCTGTCAAAGGCGCGTGCATTCCACGCTTGAGTGCATTCGATTTAAAGCGGCGTCAGGACAACTGAGTGCGCGCCATTTTTTCTGGCATCAATTTCAGTCACAGTCGCACATTTCAAAGCACATTTCAAAGCACATATCTCTCCTCGAGGTTTTTCTTCGTTTCCAACTGTTTTTTCTTCTGTTTTTTATTTGTTTATTTTGCATTATTTTTTCTTTGTTTTTCTTTTATTTATTAATTTTTTTATATTTGTTTTTTGTAACCATTTCGACGTAAATAATCGGCCATTAAAATTGCGAAAAGGGTGCGACAGCCGGTGAGCTTGCTGCTCGTTTGTTCCACTATTTCACGCTTTCGATGGCATTTTTCTTCCGCTTATCATTGTTTCTATATTGTTTCGAATTACACGCTTACAAGCCGCCGAACCGAACGGCCGACCAGCCGGACAGACGCAATCGAGCGATGTTAGCTGCGGTAATTCATTTAAGATGCCTCGTGACGTGACGTCTCACGTTACGTCGTTCACGATTCTGTGCTTTATATGCTGATTGTTTAATCCAATCCGAGAGCGTGTGACAGATTTATCTGCTTGAGTCTCTTCCAATTCAATTTACATAACTCAATGGGCTGTCCATTTACTCCATGTTGTGGTATGATGGATCGGAACTTTAAGAGCGATTTTCCTCCAACTGGAATTCGAAGTATTTGATTGTGCGTTAAGGCGGTGGGCGAGTGGTGAAAGGTAGTGAGTACAATCGCTTCCAAATTGAAATTATAAGCATTCAAATGATTGTCTTCAGGGGAATTAAAACCAGGTCTATTCATTTAATATGAGCATTTTTGAAAAATTCAAATATAGCAAAGGTATTTGATTGAGTTAAGCTGGCATTAAGACTAAAATATATAACAAGGATTTTGAGACCATTTCCGAAAACCATTACTCGGGATACTTTTACGAATTTTTTTGTATTTTTTAAGGCATATTTTTCCGAGCCCTACTCACAACTAAAGCTTTTTATTTTCAATAAATCCAAATTCAATCAGTATACGATTCCAGGAGCTATTTCAAACAGCTTAGACAATGTCCATGCGACTCCAGTGGCGAACGCAGGGGAATTTTCGCGAGAAATCGCAATGACGCCGTCATTTTTGAATGAAATACAATAACAAAATAACTTGTAAGTGTATAAAATTTATGTCCCGTTGCCTGCCACAAGATAAAAGTAAACAAATAAAAAAATAAATAAAAACAAGCGAATTCAAGGCACGGGGGCCCTCAAGAGCCCACTTGAAGCGCCACTTAAGATGCTCGCGATAAGGCTATCGTAGAAAATTTTATAATTATCGTTCAGCAATGATTTTAGCCTATACGAGGGTTAGTCTGAAAATATCGATAGATTAAATTTTGAGTACAGCAAATCCGGCGGGATTCGAGTCAGTTTTTCGAGTGATTTTGGGAGAAATTCTTTCCAATACTTCATTTCTCGGTAGCCTCGGAGAGGGTAAGAATTTAAATACCAGGTTTTTTTTATTGAAGTATCTATTTAAGGTACGTACCTCAGAAGAAAATAAAAGTGTCAAATTAAATAATTAATAATATGCAGGATTCTCTGGAGCCGTCTTGCTACGTCTTTCGCTTGATGTTGAAAGACACATGATTTTATTTCTTAACCCTCTAATTCCTGGCTCCGTCTCTAGACGGACTTTTTTCGAACAAAAACCAAACAAAAAATTATACCTAATAATTTCAGATTCATGTTTCTCTACACTAAATTAGTCTTATCTGAACTTTTCAGTGAAAAAAAATTTTTTTTTGGCATAGAAGGTTAAAACTATAAGTTTTTCTTCCATAACTAGAAATAAAGCAGTTCATTAATTTAAAAAAAAATAGACGTATTTAACCATGATTTTTCTTTAAAAGGGCGCATTGTTATTCACAGTCCCTTTGATTTTCGAGCGGAAAATTTCAAAAGAAAAATTGTTGAGTCAACAAGATTTTTGGTTGATTTTAAAGGAAATACAGTAGAGTACGGATAAATGCAAGACGTTTTTTGATCGAATTCTTGTGCACTTATGCGTTATTTGCATTAATCTGTGCATATTTTCATAAGAACGGATAAAAAGGGCTTCAAAGCACTTATGAGGTTTTTGGATTTATTCGTGTTGCATTTATCCGTAGTTCACTTTATGTTTAATTACATTTCTATTCGTTCGGTATAATTCTCATTTGGTTTATAAAATAGGACATATAAGATACATATTCATTCATCTTAGAACTTTTTAAGCATTGGTATATGGTTATTTCAAAAGGAAAATCTTTATTTTTCCCGACAAGGAAAGTTGTTAATATAAAAACATTCCTTGTTGAAGCCGTTTGGTTTATTTTTCCTTTTGATTTAACCAGTTTTCTGCTTGATTTTTTTCTCTGTGTAATGTTACGGCCTAATATTAGGTGTAGTAAAAAGAAATCCATTATTTATCTGCATCTCGCGTTGTATAAGTCCGATCGTGTTCCGCTAGGGGGCATTAGAAGGATGACAGTTCCTACTAAAAAATCTTTTTTGACACTTTTTTGATTGATTGATTCAGTTTTGTTTGAGAGCTAGTCAAAGATGGACATCAGCAAAGAGAAAATTCGCTACATTTTACAGTTTTTCTTCGATAAGGGAGAAAACGCAAGCCAGGCGGCTGAAAATGTGAATAGCGTTTATGGACCTGATACTGTAACAGCCAATCATGCGCAATTTTGGTTTCGTCGATTCCGTTCCGGTAACTTCGATGTCAAGGATGCACTACGCACTGGAAGGCCAATTGTCGAAAATGTCGATAAAATCATGGAAATTATCGAGTCCGACCGTCATGTTAGCACTGTTTCGATTGCAAAAGAGCTAAAGATTGCACAAAAAACCGTTTGGAACCATTTGAATAAGGCTGGATACACAAAGAAGCTCGATGTATGGGTGCCACACGAGTAAACGCAAAAAAACCTCATAGACCGAATTTCCGTCTGCGAATCGCTGCTGAACCGCAACAAAATCGACCCATTTCTGAAGCGGTTGGTGACTGGTGATGAAAAGTGGGTCACTTACGACAACGTCAAGCGAAAACGGTCGTAGTCGAAACACGGTGAACCGGCGGAAACGGTGGCCAAGCCAGGATTGACGACCAGGAAGGTTTTGCTGTGTGTTTGGTGGGATTGGCAGGGAATTATCTACTATGAGCTGCTCCCATACGGCAAAACTCTTAACTCGGAACTCTACTGTCAACAATTGGACCGTCTGAAGGAAGCAATCGCCCATAAGCGGCCAGCTTTGGCCAATAGGAAAGGAATTGTGTTCCATCAGGACAACGCCAGGCCACACACATCGATAGTGACTCGCCAGAAGCTCCGGGAGTTTGGTTGGGAGGTTCTTCTGCATCCACCTTATAGTCCGGACCTGGCACCAAGTGATTACCATCTGTTCCTGTCCATGGCGAACAATTTTGCTGGTGAAACATTCGCTTCAAGAGAGGCTTCTGAAATTCGACTGTCTCAATTTTTTGCTAATAGGAACGAGGGCTTCTATGAGAGAGGCATAATGAAATTACCTTTAAAATGGCAACAAGTTATCGAACAAAACGGCGCATATTTGACCTAAATCGGGTCATTCTAACTATCTTAAATAAAGCCCTCAATTTAATGCAAAAATAATGGATTTCTTTTTACTACACCTAATATATATATTTTAAATTGCTCGACGGGATCCGATACTGTCGTTTAGAGGCATGAAAAGTAGATGTTAGCCGATTCGCAGATCATCCCTTTATGCACACGAAATCTCACAGAAATCGGTCCAGCCGTTTCGGAAGAGTTTGCTAACAAACACCGCGAGACGATAATTTTATATGTATATAAGATGATGTAACATTGCCCTGTATTTGGAACTCCAATCTGAGTTCCTCATAACGAGAAATTTACGATCATACGTAAACAAATCGATTCCTAGTGGAATGCGATCACATCCGACATTAATTGGCATTTTTCATGGGCGTACCGAGTGTTGGTTTAGCGTCATTTATTCATAGTTTCTTATCAAAGAAAATGCTTTTATTTTTCTCAATTATGCCTAGTTTGCAATAGTGCGGGAATTCCTGCACATGGGTTCCGGCACTATTGGATTCTTCCAAATCAATTTTTTAAATATTAATTTTTAATTTATTTATATAAATTTTTTTAAGTACCAAAAGCCGCTATCGCCACATCTGAAAGGAAAAAACTGAAAGGAATTTTTTGTTCTTCAAATAATTCTAATCTTCGAAATGGGATGGGTCAGTAGCATAGTGAGGGGGAGAAGGGCGCCAAATATAATTTAAATTTTTATGATGGTATTTTTATTGAGTCCGGTTGAAGGGGACGGCATTTCCTGCATTGTGCCCCACTTGGGCGCCGAAATGTCTCGCTGCGCCACTGTAAAGAGTCCCGAGAGTGCCTCAAGTGCCTCAGTGACAGCAGTGCATCGTGGCTTCTATATCTATAGGAAAACTATTCTTAGAATATTACGTTTTACTCACTCTCCGGTCCATGACTGCGCGCATGCGCACTAGTATTTGGAAGTAATCGATCCAATAAAGTTGCCTGTTCATCTTGATTTGGGAAAAGCGTTGCGTCCGCATTTACTCGACTGTTTTGGGCCATTCTGTGATAGCCAATATAATTTTCACACTCGCGTGGACGGTCGATGAACGAAAGTTTGAAGATTTGGAAGTACTTGTTGGTGTACTTAAAGAGAACCCTTTGCTTTGTCAGTCATATTTCTGGAAGGGGCGGCACGAAGGCTCTTCAAATTCGGCATTATTTTCGCTGCCTTAAATCACACGCACCGTGTCGTTGCGATCACGTATGATCCCCTGAAACACGAAGGCGTATCTGGCGTATCTGGCGTATGTGGCGTGTGTGTCGCATTCCGACCTCGACCCGAGCGCGAAAAAATTCCTAGTGAAAACAAAAGAAACGACTGTAATGTGTGCCCATTCCCGATTCTATTTCCGCTTTTAAATTTTGCACACTTTTACTTCTTTATCAAAGCACGTCACTCCGTCAGTCGGGCTCGCGCGTTGCGTTGTCGCACTCGCGCTCTCGTGTAGCGTTTTTCTGAAACTGAAACCAAAACCGAAAAATGTAACTTGAACTGATACAACAACGAGCGCGCGCGATGCCTATACCCACCGCAGGCCCCACCGGAGTGCATAGCCCCAGAGCGCCGAGTCCACTCGAGTCCAGTCCACTTGCTTATGTTGTCGTCACAGTCAACGTCGGAGCTGCCGTTGTTTTGTTTGTTTTCTTGTCGTCACAATCGTCACACAATCGCCGGTATCAGTAAGCACGTTACATTCTGTGTGGACTCGGTAGGGGTGGGGGGCCTTTGTGTGGTGCATTTTTGCACATTTTAGAGCAAGGCAGACGACTTGGGAAGTCCAATGCATATAAATTAAATGGAACTACAGCGACCGATTAGAATGAAGTGTTTGTTGCCAAAAAGAGTTTTTGTCACGGCTCTCATAAGGCCCCCTCTGTCCCGGTGTCTTACCTCACCCCTCCGCTCTTCAATCGTCATATCAATTATTGTTATTTGAACAGGTGTGGACAAAACTTTTCGACTTTGTTTCAATTTTTATGACTGCTCCCATTCAAACTCCTGCCGTATTGAACCTATTTTATACACCCCCCCTCCCCCCACTTCATTCAATGGACTGGCTATGCGAACAATCGTGAAGGACGATCGAAGAATTACAATGTATTCAAATTTTTATTTTTTTTAGAAGTTTGAGGATTCCGATTTCACGTTTCTTTTACACCCAACACAATCTGTGACGAGGGTATATTCCCTGCAGTAATGAGCCGGTCGACTGGCCTCGGACCGGTCCAAATCCTACCGGTTTTAGTATGGCAGTTCGCTCCATCGAATTCGGCTAACCGGCGGTCGGTAATAAACGGGTTGGTTTAGGAGTAGTCTGCACTGAGCGAACGTGGCCTTAATTTTTTTTAAAAGGGCGCATTGTTATTCACAGTCAGGCCCGAAGAGAAAAATTTGGGGCCCGCGGGGTCCTCACAGAAATGTGTGACCAAAAAAAAAAAATACCCTTGTCAATTGCGGGCCGCCCATTCAGAAAGCCCGTGAGAAAATCCCCCTTTTCCACGCCCCTCCTCAACAGGTCGGCTCACAGTCGTTTTGATTTTCGAGCAGAGCAAAAATTTCAAAAGAAAACTTGTTGAGTCAACAAGATTTATATCTAGAATAAGTGAAAGATTCTAAGAATTATGGCGCTAAAATTATTTCAAAGAACTGATTACAACTAGTCTAGTTGGGGTCTAGTTTCAAACTGGTCCAAAAAGGACCAGTTTTTTAAAAAAATTTTAGTGCTTAAATTCTTAGAATTTTTCACTTATTCTATATATAATTTTTCATCCATATCGGACGCCATGAATTTTTCGGATTTTTTGGGTTTTTGGTCCAAAACTCTCTAAATTTCTTCTTGACCCCCCGCCCTCCTTTTTTTCGGTTAATGTCTTATAATTGCTTGGTATATTGTGAAATAGAAGCGCTATCAAAGCACTTTTTCTCTGGCTACGCCCTTGTAGCCGCGTATGTAGAAATCTATATCAAGTCGTTAAAAAAGTATAGGTTTCGATCAGGGGTGCCCAAAAGTCTCCCAGTGGGAAAAATCTGAATTTTTCTACAGAAACTTCATGCGAAGAACTCCTTTCGGAATGACTTATTTTTAATACAGCGATGTCATTGGAAATTCAGGCAATTAAGCTATCAGATAATTTATCTATAGCCGAACGTTTACCATACAGCGTTAGGTAAGCGAAATCGGTAAGGCATTACCTGGTGCAACAAATCCTCCATTACTTTATCATACAAGAAATCATTCGTTCAATATTCCATGACGAAATAATTAATGAAACATTTCAGGGCTTACGGCTTTTCCCGCTGGGCTCTTACGACGGAGTAAACACAAATACTTACTCACTTCAGGCAACTCCCCAGCAGTTATTTTTATTATTATAATATTACCAAAGTAATGCATTTTTTCATCGATGAAAGAGGAATGCAAAGTAAATTGAACAAATTTTCATGGTAATCGAAAAGGTAATGTGTTGCCTAATAAGTTCACACCCAAATCAAAGCGTTACATACTTCTATAGCATTACTTTCTGATACATTTTGTAATGCATTAAAATAAGTACGCCTTTTGAATAACTTTTTGCATTACCATCGGTATACAAAATAACTGCTGGGTCAAGTACACCGAGAGAAAAGGTAATAATATTAACTGAAAAAGCAGGTTAAATAACCGAGTTCACCGTTAATTGTTAGCTTATGTGTAGTAGCGGTTCAATTCAACAGTACAGAACACAGTCCAATAAGGATATAACTACCCGAGCCTTGAACCGCTGACCTCCACTTCGCTGGGCGAACGTCTTAACCATCTACACTAAACGAACGAATTTAATTCGTTGGTCAAAATGCTCACTTGAGTTTATGATTGCTCAAGTTTTGGAACGTTGCTTAAGGAATTGTTTCACTCCCAAAATTTTTTCTTGAAAATGAACCATTCAAAAAAAAAAATTAAATTAAATTAAATCCTTAAAAATGTAGGAGAACATTTTTTTTTCCAAATAAACTACACTCTGAACAATAAAAAAACTGTAAATTAAAATAAAAAATCCAGAAAATTCCCGCCGCCAGCAGGGATAAGATACCCCGAAGCTCACGACTGTCGGGTCACAGTTTAAACCACTGAGCTATCGAAACCTCCGGAGACGGTTGATCAGAATGCGAACTTATACGTCTAAGTGAACGAAAGCGAATTTGAATATTAAAAAGTAATTGTTTTTCAACTGTTCATTTGACTGCCTTTTTCAGTGCATTTAACGCGGAATACAGTTTTTTTGACCACTCTTACTTTAACTGTTTTAGTAGTTGATTTAACTGTTGTTTTTTCTCTCGGTGTACCAATTACATATATACAATTTTATTATTAAAAAAAAATCTAAAAACCTTAGTAGACTCTGACAATTTCTACCAATGAAAATGACCAGCTCCTCTTCACCATTATTGCCTTTTGATTCAACGTAGAAAATCATTCAAAAAATAACGGCTAAAAAAGTTCGCAAAATCCCTATTTTAGAAGAGCTTTTCAACATGAAAGCTTAGACAACGCAAAACCCCAAAGCTCTTGGCTCCAGCACAGGGTGGTGTCAAGTATTTTCGAAATAATTTTTCTCTTCTAAATATTTACATTTCCCACACGATTGCGAGGTCCGTTTTTACGCTTATCAGAAATTTCAGATTATTTTGAAATAAATATTTACAAATCCAACGCATCAAAGCAAATAAACATCCTTGAGCGAGAAAGGGAAGCGAAGTGAAGGAAGCAAGAGATAAATGCAGTGACGTGAAAAAGGAGGAATAAAAAAAAAATTCTAAAAACCAGCCAAAGCCAATTGTAGCATGCGATAATTACAAACTACGTACCTTCTCCGCCCATCGTTTCCATCCCATCAGCCATCAGACGACCAGGACATGCTCAAGGAGCAGGCCAATTTTCCATACCATAAAACTGAGAAATTCAAAAGCGAAAATTATTTTTTCCCACACACCTATGCTCAAATCAAAACTTACAAGGACCAAAAAGGATTTTCCAATTTGAAATGCGATAATTTAATTGTGGACCGCAGTGATTCCCTTAACCCGAACACCCTTCGTTACCGCAAGAGCAAACATCAAATCGTATGAATTCATTGAGCGAAAAGGAGGGTAGCGGCACGGCGAGAAAGGAAACTGCTCATTACGAGGGCAAGGGAGCGGGGAAGGAAAAAAACAGAACGTAAGGGAAGTAAATTAACGAAATCGTGTTTACATTGCTTTCTAACAAGATTGCACTTAAGGCTGTCAGCAGCGGGTATCTGCAATGACTGATCTGACTGGTTGAACGAGAACGAGAACGAGAGCATGAATGACATACAGAATGATTGTGTACATTGATGGTTTGTTGATGATATCGGCGCATCAGAGCTGATTACTGTCATCGAGCGTGCGCGCGTGCGCGTGTGCGGCATGTTCGAGATGAGGCACTTGCGCGCAGCTTTGTTATGAAAAGGTTTGCCTTTCCGCTACACGGATGATGAGGAGGGGGTTGAAGAGGTAGAAAGGTGGTTCCTGGACATGCGACATATTGTTCAATTGTGCGAGTTGCATGTTCACGTCTTCGGGTTTTTCTCGCCTCGAGAAATTGCGTTTGTGCGGCTGTGACGCGTGCCGATTCCTTTTGTAAATGGACGCGTGCCGCGCTCTACGCACATTTGATCGCCTTTAAATGAGCGTGTAGAGCAAGCTGGTCGCACTACACACTATCAAGAGGAGGGGGTAGGGTGGGTGGTTTGGCCGAACGTATGCCGTGCCAGTCATTGACGTGGCTAATTTCTGTGTTTAGACAAATCAAAGGCAAATAATTCAATTTCAACAATTGCCGCTGACAGAACGGTGACGGCAGGAGAGCGGAAGGAAGTGGAAGAGTAGATGGAGGCACCCAAGTGTCATCACCAGCCAGCCAAGCAGCAAATGAGGGCAAATAACCTTTTGAATGCGGAATTCGTCATGGCAAGGATCTGCGGTTGATTTGTTTGTCTGCCTGGAGTGCTCTTGTTGCTCTTGTGCCGCTCGACGTTGTGTGCTTGCCGCGTTAAATGAAGTGTGAAACCATTTAAAGAGAGGGAAGCGAATCGTCCGCATCATTATTTATTCGCTCTAGTAAAATAAGCGATTATTTGCAAAAAAAAAAAAAAAAAACACAAACTGTGGGAAATAAAAGCAAAACGAGATGAACAGATTTGAGTCCTGAAAATAGGGAAATTTGATATATTCTTTGGCAGGTGCACCTCCAGTTTAATTGTTTTTCCATTGACTTCAAACCTGCATATTTGACTCGAGTGTCCTTACAGATTTTTACTCTCTGATTCCTTTTGAACTTAAGCTCCGCCTTTTTGGCGTCGTCTACCTCACATTTGGGTTATCGAATTGACGAGAGGAACAGACAGGCCTGGGCGCCTGTTTCGACGAATTTCTGTGGGTTCGCTTTTTGCATTAACCCTTTTATGCCAGACACGTACATATGCTTAGGCAGTTTGCAAAATTCTTCTTCGGAAAGTTCTTATCTAAATGCAAACAGAAATTGTTTAAATTGAGCACCTAAAAGTATGCTCATAAATATTAAGAGTAATTCCAATAGCCAACCTGTTCGTTTTTGTAACTTTGTCTGTTTGCGAACATCCTGAACAAGGATTTTAGAAGTATTGGTAGGTAGGTAGATGGGTTGAAGTGGCTGCCACTTAGGCCGTTAATCGGACGATATTCAAAATGCTCGCCGCTCAATAGATCTGGCGATCCTGCCACTCAGCAATAAAGGGAAATAACTCAAACAAGTCCCTAGAGTATAATCAAGTATACTGGACCCTAGGTACTCCGACAATTGGTTTGCAGGGTAGTGTCGAACCTATTGAATTAGTCGGATTATAGAGTACTACCAAAACCCCCTATAGTCCGAAAATAGTTTTACAAATGAATGCAGATCTAACGAAAAGATTCTTTTTCTTATGCTCTGACTTCCATGACACCCGCCGGAATGTTGTTGGATTCGAAGCCATTTAGGCCGTTGGCCCATTGTGATACCATGGAGGTTTTCCTGTGTTTGTGTGAGTGTATATTTCTTATTATGTAGTGTGCGCCCCTAACATGCGATTTTTTGAAAAAACCAGTGCTAGGCTTGGAACTTTACACTCCGTTTCGCTTATGCCGGGAATCGAACCTCGGACCTTTGGGATCAAGAGCATAGCACGCATCCCCTACGCTATCCCAGAGTCACAGAACCATTGGAAAAGGCTTAAAATTATATAAATTAGTCTTTAAATAATTAAAAGCATACATTTAGGTGCTTGAGAAAATGCTCATTTAGAGCTCCCGTCGCTCTGAGCGTTTAAGGAGCATTTGCGCTCCATAAAATGAGTCTATGGGAGCTCCGTGCGGACTCTTTTGTTTGTCTATTGACGGAAAAAATAAAGAACTCCTTTTTTTGAATAAAGGATATTTTACTGTCGTCCTTTTTGAGAAATATACTGGCTATCTCTATTCACAAACTTTTTAAATTTTTTCTTTAATCGTTTTGTGCAGGGTCGTTGGCAATGAAAAGGTTAAGAATTGGTAATCGGCAGCATACAAAAATGGCCGCTCCCCGTTGAGCGCGAATTGTTTGGAGCTGTCAAATGCAGACGAATCCCTGAACGAAGTTTAGTGGGGGGCAAGCGCTTACAGGGTGATTGAAAATTTCCTTCACACCTACTGAAATAGGATATTTTCTCTTTATTAGTGAAAATTGTTTTATAGCGAATTAGCCGTTGTGTAACCAGAAATTCCGGGGTCCTACAATTATACGATAAAATTTTTTACTTGTTATACTAGTTTACAGAATTTTTTTACCACTATATATTTATGCACTTTTCTCATGACCTTTAGCCTTCATTAGAAAAAGTTTTAGAGGAGTTATTTGGCTCTACATATTTTTAAATTCGAATGCAAAATTTTTTTCCAAAAACCAATATAAAAAACTGTCCTGGAAATATTTCTTAAATACTGGTTTCGTATTTTGAAGGAGCTCTAGAAAAAAATAACTTTCTTCTGATTTCGGGTAAAAACTTTCAAAATTTTAAGTATCAAAATGGTATCAAGGAGCGGTCGAATTAAACGTCGGTCGGTTTGGGAGCTACGGACCCGGAAATGTAAAAAGAGCTGAAAAAGTTATTTCATTTTTGAGATCATTGCTCTTCTTTTATACCACGTGGATTTTTTCGGCTCAGTTATTGATAAAATTAATTTCTTCATCTCTAAGGCTGAAAGTTTTATATATATATATATATATATATATATATATATATATATATCCAGAAAAGAAAAATATTAAACGGCTTACGAGATATAGTCATAAGTAGAGCTCGGATTTTGAGTATCTTGAACTTTTTTCAAATATTTGAATTTTTGGAATTTTTTTGAATCTTTTTTTGCATTTAACTGTACTTTTTGAATATTTTATTCACTGAAGTGGGCGTTTTTTGTTTATTTGACAATTCAATATTTTAATAGGCATACTAAATCGAACTAATTTGGAATTTTTAAATTTTTTTAATTTTTTTAATTTTTTAATTTTTAAAATTTTTGAATTTCTGGAACTTTTTTTTGAATATTTTTGAATGTTTTGAATTTTTTTGAATTTTTTGAGTTTCTTGAATTTCTTGAATTTTTCTGAATATTTTTGATTTTTTTGCATTTTTTTTTTTGAATTTTTTGCATTTTTTTTAAATTTTTTTTAAATTTTTTTTTTAACTTTTTTGAATATTTGTTTGATTTTTTTTTTCCATTTTTCCATATTCAATTTCCGAGGCATAGTCATAAATACCAGCCAAAAAGTTTGCAACTTAATTCTCGGCCACAATATTCAAGATCGATTTAAAATTGACCCGTAGTAATTTAACAAAACCAAATATGGAGTCTTCCTACATTTATCAATTACACTGTGCGACATGATTTTGTAAACAAAAATTTGACGATGAAAGTGCTCGATGAGTATAACAACGCCTCATACTCAGTTTTGTCAAGTCACCTCTACTTTTTTTATAAATAGACTTCAAAAAGTGGGGCAGAGAACTAAATTACTCACTTACTTATGGCTATATCTCGTAATCCGTTCAATATTTTAATTTCCTTGCATTCACAATTTATAGCTCTGAACTCATTTTAAATAGTTTTAGTACAAACCGACCCGAAAAATCTCTATCTAGTAGGGGAAAATTGCAAAAATTCCTTAAATTTGACGTGTTTTTTTTATCATATTTTATTTTGTACGGGCTATAGCTCCCAAGGCAATAAACATTTTATCAAAATTTTTTGATGCAAATATAGAAAGATTATAACTAAGCAACTTCTTCATATGAACGAACTGCATCCGAGCACTACTTGGTACCGTTTTTCCGCTGCAAAGTTGAACAATTTTTACCAAAAGTTGGAAGAAAAAACGCAAAATCACCCTTTGGGGTGAAAATAATATGTAATCAATGTTGTACTATTTTCTTTTCTGGATAATCTGCTAAGGCAAAAAGAGATTTAGGGAGTAATTACTTTCAGAAACTGCAGTCAAAAAAAATTTTTTTTTTTCATTTCGATGACCTCAAACATGTGGAACAATGTTATGGAACCTTCAGGTTCAAATTGACTGATAATTTAACTTGATTTACTACCTTTTAAATTGCAACAGATCATTCAGATAATCCTCATTCTTAAATTTAAATATGTCCATTCAAAAACTTTTTACCATGAGAATTAAAAGAAAAAAACTCTTCTAAAAATCTTGAGGAAGCTTGTCCCTCTTTTGACTGATGATTCTATCGTCCAATAACACCCTGTAAATTGTGACGGACCAATTTGCAGGCTCCGCCTACAGCGTACGTTCGCAAATAGCCACGCGTTGTATGCACGTCGTTAAGGGATGATGAGCGACTGATGAGTGAATGAATATCCTTTTCAAGTGGAAAACGATTCACTCACCCCATATTCTAGTTGGACCAACTTTTGCCGTATAAAAGCAGCATCGATTCCCCGGGGAAAATTAAATTAAAAATTATTTTACAAGAGTGCGGTCCACGTCGTTCAAGAGTTCTTGTTTCGGTTGTGCTAAAAATTTTGTGATTTTTGGATCCGAAAGGTCCAAAAAGTGTGGAAATTTGAAGAAAAAAAAATGTCCCGAAATCAACTACCAGACTCGTCATCCTCGCCGCCATTGAAGTCAGTGAATAGAGTGTCGTGAATTTTCGAATATATTTTAAATTTTGAATTTGATAGACTAAAGTGGGTGTGTCCCCGTGAATTCTGAGATAACTAAAAAATGTCCAAATTTTTCTTCGGTCCACCCGAATCCTATATATGTACTAAAGAGGGGGCTTGTCAATCCAGAGACCAATCCGTTGAAAAAAACAATTTTTCAAGTAATCTTTTTTCCAAAAGGGAATCCAAAAATATCGAGGACAAAAAAATCCCTGGCCTGTGAGATTTTTCCGAGGGGATGTCGCAAATCCGGAACCAAATTTCTTTATTCTTATTAGACCACCATACCTACATTCATTCGAAAAGCCAGTTCCAAAATCAAAAATATAACAAATTCCCCGGACCACCCTAGGACGGCTACAGATTTGGCGGACCCCAGCCACAACTTTACCAGTACGTTGATCAAGGACTGGATCGAACTGGTTGTATATTTTTGCAATAAAGGAAAGGTTTTCCCGAATATTTAGATGTTTAAACATGGCACAGCGGGTATCGGGAGCCTCAGGGGTTTTGTAGGTCCCCCGTCTGGTGTCTGGGAGGTGCCTTTGTGGATTTCGATAATGTGAATACTTACATCAAAGACAAAATTAGTAGATAGACTAAGCTGGCATCGCTGCCGTCAGTCCTCTGTACTATGTAGAGGTACACACCATAAATGCCATAGACTTAGGCGCCTGAGCACGGTTCTATGTAAAACTGTGTCCTAAAAACCGCTATCTCTCTTTCTCGAAATAGTCACCTGTCGTTCCATAACTTCGATGACGACTTCAATGATCTGCCATCGTGCGTGTACGCTGGACAGCATCACTCCGTGAATGCCGGCGGCAATGCAGGCATGCGTATGAATCCGGCAAATCTGCGCCAAATGCAACAACAATATCTCCATCATTCAGGTAAAAAGACAGAAATTTTTGACATTTGAGATCATCTTGAAGATTCTGACTCGCTCTCTCTAATAAAGCTACGTTCTCGACCTCCTCAGAGAATCTTCTGGACTCCTCGACAAATATGGGCCTATCGGGAGGAAACGTTGGCAATAGCAGTGGCGGTGGTGGTGGCGGTGGCGGTGGGGGAGTATCATCGATGTTATGCAATAGCCCCAGCGCGAGCAGCAGCACCAATTACAACGCAGTGCCATACAAACTCCAACGACAGCAGGCGAACGTCCGGGAGAGAAAGCGAATCCAGAGGTGTGCACCGACGGGGTACAATTGCACATTTATCCTTTTTTTTTAAATCTTTCGTTTTACGTTTTCACCAAATTCTTAAAAATAAATCACAGTCTCCATGGAAGCCAGCTCACACATAGATTCTCTTTTACATGTCTCGTCTCGTCTCGGTCTCGTCTTGTTTTCCCGGTTCCGAAAAGCAGTAGCATAAATTCCGCATTCGATGAGCTTCGCGTCCACGTCCCAACGTTCCCATATGAAAAGCGACTGAGCAAGATCGATACTCTGCGATTGGCCATTGCTTACATATCCCTGCTGCGTGAGGTCCTCCAAACCGACTATGATCCTCTGACGTACGTCGAGAAGTGTCTGCGTGGCGAGATTAAAGCGGATCGTGCGAACTGGAACACAAGTGGTGAGTCCATCATCCCGATGTGGATTCTTTTCATTTCATCCTGAAATCATGTACAATTTCCATTCGGTAGATCTAACTGCGCGTCTTTCGTGGATCAACTGGGAGAATTTAGGCGTCCATCCAGGACGTCGTACACTGTTGACTTCTTTGGCCCTATCGTCGGAGCCAATGTGCGGTCCGCATTGTGTACCATGAAGATGCGCGAATCCAGCACTGTCCTCATTGTGATTTGATTTCATCATCGTACCAATCAAAGCTAGTCTTCCTTGAATTTTTTTTTTATTTTTTGTGGTGTTTTTTTTAAAAGAATTGAAAAAAATTTTTTTTTATTGGGAGGTTTGATGCAAAATCAACTTTTCTAGTCCTCATAGGCCTCTATGGCATTATTTGTTTAAGCTTTATGCTTGGGTTCCAGTAGCGCAAGAATTCCTTTGAAGGATCGCCAATAAATATTCAACACATGCAAATATATGAAACCAATTACAACCAAAGGTTCATTTTATTACAACTGCCCTACAGTATTTCAAACTATGTACTATAGAACCACTACCGGACTAGTCTCAAAAATACCGAACGACTTCCTTTTAATTAGTCGACCGACGCGTTAACCTGTCATTTTAACATTGAGGTGTCATTGAAAAATAACCACTCCCATATTCAACTACTTAGTTCCGAGTAGACCTAGTATGGTCAATTAGAGATCAATTGTCCCATATTTCTGTTGGTCTAATTTAGTCAACTCTCATCCACAAAATACTCTCGATTTTGACTAGTCATATTTCGAGTAACCTCAGACTCTGACATTTTCAAAAAACTGATTACAACTAGTCTAGTTTGGGTCTAGTTCCAAACTGGTCCAAAAAGGACCAGTTTTTTTTTAATTTTATTGCTAAAATTCTTAGAATTTTTTACTTATTCTATGTATAAATTTTCATCCATATCGGACGCCATGAATTTTTCTGATTTTTTTGGTTTTTGGTCCATAACTCTCTAAACTTCCTCTAGCCCCGCCAAAAATTTTTGGGTTAATGTCTTATAATTGTTCAATATACCACTGTGGAAAATATAAGCAGTCTTTCTCTGGACACGCCACTGCCTCAGAGTACTCCTTTTTGGGTAAATTAACCTCTTTATTACTGCAGGGTAGTTCTATATGTTTGCATGTGATGAATAGTTTCAGGAATTCAAGAACTATTCGAAACCACGCATTATTCGTAGACTGTAAGAAAATTTGTTAAATAATTCGTTTTAATTCAGTTTTGAAAATGCACATTTATTAAGCTTGCTCTAATTTGACAAATGGGTGTTTAAAAATACATTAATAAAAAATATTTATTAACAGATTAAGTTGTACTCTGAACATCTGCTGCTCTGAAAATGTTTGCAAAAAGTAGTCAATTATTTTTTGCAGTGTAGAGTAACCCAGCAAACATAAACAATAACATTCACTATACCTAAATTTCATTTTGTTTTTTATAGATACTTTGTTCGTTTATTAAAATTCACAAAAAGCTTAAAATTCGTCCCATTAATTGATTTAAAATGGCTTTAGGGGAAAGCTAAAATGTCAAGCTGACAGCGGCCCGAGCGGAGAGCATAAAGCCTAAGATTGGCGGTAACTAAGGCTCGGATAAAATTTCCTTAATAATATATAAAACTTTTTTTGGGCATTAGTCACAGATGTTAACCCTCTACTGCATACGGTTTCTGACAAAAATTCATGACGTTCGATTTCGATGAATATTTATATATAGAATAAGTGAAAAATTCTTCGAATTTTGGCGCTAAAACTTTATTTAAAAAACTGATTACAACTAGTCTAGTTTGGGTCTAGTTACAAACTGGTCCAAAAAGGACCAGTTTTTTTTAAATTTTTAGTGCTAAAATTCTTAGAATTTTTTACTTATTCTTTATATAAATTTTCATCGAAATCAGACTTCATAAATTTTTCGGTTTTTGGTCTCTAAACTTCTCTTGCCCCCCAAATTTTTTTTTTTCGGTTAATGTCTTATAATTGCTCTATATATAGAATAAGTGAAAAGTTCTTAGAATTTCGAAAAATTTTATCAAAAAACTGATTACAACTAGTCTAGTTTGGGTCTAGTTACAAACTGATCCAAAAATGACTAGTTGTAATCAGTATATTACAAAAATGTCAGCGCCAAAATTTTTAGAATTTTTCACTTATTCTATATATAAATTTTCATCGAAATCGGACGTCATGAATTTTTCGGTTTTTGGTCCAAAACTCTCTAAACTTCTTCTTGCCCCCCTTAAATTTTTTTGCGGTTAATGTCTTATAATTGCTCAATATACCACTGTGGCAAATATAAGCGCTACCTCTTGACTCTCTCTACGCCCTTGATATAATTATAATATTTCATGCGGAAAAGGTTTAAAAACGAACTGCACACAAAAAAATGTTCTTCTTATTTAAAAAGCACTTTTCAGATGCATCAATTGGTTAATTTAACGCACATTTTGTCGTTCTTAGAACATTTTGTCCGATCGTTAGTCATAACCTTTTTTGCATAAATTCAACTCAAAAACTTAAAGACCTAAGGTTTTCTTAAAAGTTTTCCATAGAAACTTAGAAAAAAAAATGGCGGAAATTTTTTCGAGTGTAAAATCATTTTCTTACAATTCCTTAATTGTTCAGGAATAGACAAGCTAAATAGCTGTTTTTTTTTTTTCTTTAAATTTATGCAGAGAATTCTAAATAGTGGTACTCATGCAGCTTCGCAAATGCCTTCGCAACTTTTCCCATCGTAAATTTTCATATAAATTTTGACAGTTGTGCGACAATTTTCTCATTTTCCACAACTTGCGAAGCTGCATAAGTCTAATGACTAATGGCTTTTTTGCTTCGCATTATTGTTATTTATTTCTTTCTACTTTAGTTGGGCAATTTAAAAATTCGGTGTTAAATTTTCTGACCTTTATGACTCAAATGTGTGAGCTAAAGTTAATTCGCAGTAGTCTCTTTTGAGTGAAGCTCTAATTATGGGGCAGCATTTTTCTTTTATCAGCCCGTTTGTAAATATTCCCGGGAATTTTTCGCTGCATGAAAAATTCTCACATGGGGGCTTTCTCCAGTTCTGTCAGAAATGAATCACATATGAAAAACACTTCAGAAAAATTCTGATTCATTTCTGGGTTTTTTTATTTGAAGTTTTTCATTTCTGACAGAGCGAGAGAGGGCCCGATAATAAGCAAACTAGAAAGTTTATGTAATGGGAGCAAGATTTTCATTTAAAAGAATCACATTTGTTCTTTAATTGACGCAAGATTGCTCCATTTTTTCCCGCGGAGAATAATTTTTGAAGGTCAAAATTCCCGGGGAATATTCAATTAGAATAGGACTGTTATCTTTGGACTCTGAATAGTGAGTTTCATTCACATTTAACCCAATTGCTTAAACATAATTTACGTATTTTCCAATTTATTTCCAATAAATAGATGTACTTCACTTTCAAAACAAAATGTCCATTAATTCTCTTAACTGTTAACGGTTTATCTTAGTGTATTGTTTTTTTTTTTTCTAATTATTTTTAATACATTCTTTGTAGTTGGTGGGAAGCTCAATTTTTTCTCTACTACAGAAACTCCATGGAACACTCCATATAATATCATTTAATGAATTGACTTTTCGAAGCAACACAGCAGCATATAGAGAAAAAACTATGTTCGAACTTCGAAGCAGGAACTTGTGTCCTTAGGACTCCTTTTAACGATATGCAATAATTGTGTGTCTAATTTATGAGCATTTATTCCTTGGAAGGCAGTTACAAGATGAGGAATTTCCACAGTTTTTGAAATCGTTAGAATTTCAAGCAAAAAAAAAGCGACTCATTCGATTGGCACATTTATGTTCTTTTAGTGTTTAGTTGAGATGGAAATTCTCATCTGATAAGATGAAAGAAGATTTTATCATGAAGTTTATTAAGATTAAAAATATCAATGAATGGAAATGATACTGCTATCGGCGCATGAGCGTTTCTGTATATTCATTTCTGTATTGAATAGCCTTTTTATTTTACAGATATTTGGCTGTCATTTATCTATCAAGTAAAATTCTTATTTCTACCATATCATAACATATTTTTCTGGCTTCATCTTCATTTTTTCTTCTTAATCAGAAAAATGCGTAATTGGCAATTTTAACGTAAAACTTATACTCACATTCACTCTCTCCCACAATGGCACACACACACACATAAATATGTAACAACAAAACTTGTCAAAAGTAATTGTCCTAAATAAATTAATAAAAGAAAAATAATAAAAAAAAATAAAACAACGGAACCATAGAGTTCCAGGTGCTAGTCGCTAGTAAAAGTAACAAATATCTTTCGTTTTCAATTCCCATTTCTCTAATTTTTGACTTCGTTGATCTTTTGTCTGCCCCGTCATTTGTTTGTGTCCCTTAAGTATTTGTGCGTCCGACGCATATTTTGCGAAGGCTCGCCAATTCGCTGCGTTTCAATCGCAAAGCGAACATGGACTCAATGAATCGATGGCAATTTGTTGCGATGTCGTCCTGAACCATTGTATCCCGAAATAGATGGGCCATTGCAGCGATCTCTTCGCAGTCAAGTATTGCTGTCTTATGTGTTAGGAACAATGCCAATGCAGCGCGAAAAATTATTTTATATCCTTCCGCAAACACGCAATCCCATATACGCAGAACTGTCTCGACTGGAAGAACTTCAGCAAATATGCAAATGAACCATTTACTTGCGATAACTGCATACGGTAGACCAAGATTCTCTATGTGACTATTGACCGATGGTGCTCGACGTTTAATTAGTTCTTTGAACACCGCCAAATCCCTTAATAACTGAAATATTCCGATGGTCAGATATTGGGAATTTAATCATATTATGTACTTCAAATACTTACATTTGCCATATTCTTAGTGTGATATAATGGACAGATGTTCTCAACAATGTGCTTGAGTAGCCAAAATGATTTCTCTTCATCGTCAGTTACGATTAAAAGTAGACCTGTAGCCAAAAAAAAATAATAATCATTTTCGAAAAAATAGTCTTATGGGAGGGAGCTTTTCCAATGCTCACCGGCAATATAGTTAAGCCCTTGGCAATAGCCAACTTCACGATTATGATGTGCATAGGCTACAAGTATATTAAAGAGGCGTTCCTTTTTAGTCTCGAAAAAGATATTGTCAGGAAAAGTACGAGGTAGATCGATTGTTATAACATCGATGATTTCTTTCTCAAAACGTATTTGCAATAGATTACGATAGAGATCGGGCGAGCGCTGCTGCAATTTATAAGAGCCTGATATTTTCATCCAAATTTCAGGGCGATAGGGACCTTGAAAAAAGAAGCTTTCATTTATCTAATCATATAAAAAAATTTATTTGATTATATAGGTACTTGGTATTCCCTTTCGTATGTATCGCTTTAACTTGCCATCGATACGACTCAGATCATTATTCTTCTGAAGTATGGTCTCCCATTTCATGCGACGCTTCGATAGTGTTTTCAGATAGCCAGACATGAATTTCTCATAATTCTTATAATCGAAATTCTCCGCACGTTTGAAGCCATATTCATCGACATCGCTATTGAATTTTAATATCGTTAATCACATAAATTGATTACATCCGCGCGCCCAATAAAACCAAATCAAGATTAGATATGTACCTGAATTGTGAATTTGCTACCGAATCCATAGAAATTGTGTTGGCACTTGGCCTTCAGGAAATCAGTAGGTATCTATTCAATTTTTCATAAAATTCGCATTTATGATCACATTCGTTGAACTTCACTTTAACTTCTTTGGTTTTTCATATAAATCCGCTCCTGAGAAGCTGTAATATCATTGCGTCGTGTCACCAATTGTGCTGCCTCCTAGTATAACGCCTTAATGCTCGTCATTTTATTCAGAATTCAGAATTTCATTAAACTATGTACATTTAAACGCCTCTGCGCACAACAAAGTGACGATGTATTAGTGATGTTACGAATATTCGCATTCGCATATTTCTGAACATTCGTGTTCGCCAAATTTTATGCGAATATTTTGCGTATATTAAGGTCCAAAACCCTGTAGGAAGTTGAACTAGTGCAGAAGTATTCTTCGACTACTTCCCAAATCAACAGTATTAGTCGCTCGTAATTTCCCCGCCAATGCATTGAACTGTAAACTTTTACTCTGAGGTGCCATTCGAAAATCGACAGTCGCGTTTGAACTAGTGCAGAAGTAGAGGCAACAGGGCCAATTCAGTAAATTTGCTATACTACGTTGATAGAATGGGGACCGGCCCACGCTGTAGTAGCTCACAGCGTAGCGCGTGCACCCCGCAATCCGAAGGACCCAGGTTCAAATCCTGGGCCAAGCGAACGCCGATTTTCTTTTTAATTATTAGTAAAAATTGGAATCCTAAGAGGAATAAAAAGCAAATATATAAAACAAAGAAAGGTTTCAAATTGGCAAAAAATTTTGAGCAAATTTGTGTGCAAAGTTGTGAGACAGCATTGGTGAAGACGTGTTTTTCAATCCAATTATTTGAGTTTTTCGAAACATGTCATTCTTCCAAATTTTTTCGCCTGCGACTAGAATCGAACTCGAGCCCTTCATATTGCCAAACGAATACGCTTTCACTACGCCACGGACCTATATGACTCACGCACAGCAAATATATTTGATTAATGTGTGGGCAAAATTGAACTGTTGAATATGCCACTAGTTAGGTTCTACTGTCCGTGTCTCTATTCGCGTACTAATTCTTTTTTCTATACTCGAGAACTACTCGCTAGGGCACAATTGACCCCACTCTTCCTACATGGAATATAAACAAATCCTATGGATCCTTTTATGTGGATTGATGTGATATGTGTACCGATTTGTAGATTTCAAAACAATCGGGCATGTCACAGAAATCGAATACGATTGAAAACGTTCGAAATCAATCAAATTTCCATACAAATTTAAGCGAAATCGAACGTTTTTTGTCGTATTCGATTTCTGTGACATGCCGAATATATAAAAGTTATTCAAAAAAGCTTGGAGAACAAATTTAAATTCATTTCTTACGAAAATAGCTTAATCAAAAAAATTCTCTTTTTGGATCATTGGGCAACACTCTAACAAAAAATATGTGGGGTTCACACGGCACGTCAGCTGTCAATATCAAAGCATAGATAAGTGGCGCTTAATTTAAAACTGAAAATTCGCATTCGCGAATATCGGCGACTGATATTCGCATTCACGAATGTTTCAAAAACCAGATTCGTAACATCACTACGATTTATCAACATAAAAGCAGATCTGTTATTGCTTTGATAAGAATGCAAAACATAATTTCGCCATAATGAATGAAAAGATTGTTATAAAACTCTTTATTACAAAAAAACAACGATTTTTTAGTTCTATTTATTCAAAATTCAAGTTAAATTAATTACTTTTTAAAATAATTAATGTTTTAAAAGTATACCAAACAGTTTGGTCGCTTGACATCCCTGTCTGCTAGCAGCCGATTCTGCGGTGTCTTATAAATTGGCCTTTTGTGACAGCTGTCCATGTATAACATAACCTTTTTTGTCATATGTTATGCAATGTGAACATTGTTGTTGTTGTTGTTTTATTATTTTCGATCGAAAAATTTCGAGTATAATTCGAGAGAAATATATTTTGATATTTGGTTGGAAATTGCTAAATTTCCAACTGATATATATTTAAGAAAATGCTACGAAAGACATTATTAGCGTCACCAACAGTCTTTGCGGCCGCTGCCGCTGTGAAAAAAGCCGAAACGGAAACTCCAAAAGATGAGTTTGAACACTTCAGACGTAAGCCAAGTGATCTGCCTCTCTACACCCCGCTGCATGAACACAACAAGTAAGTGTTAAGCTGTACTGTAATATGAGATTTAAGAAAAAATTGTCGCTTTTAGATTGAAGCGCGATGAAAATCATCCGAAAGACTCGAAATTGCATCAAAATATTGAAAGTGGTGTGCGTGTTGTGCGACAGGAGGTTCAAAATGGCTATGGCATAGTTTCCGAGCAACTGGACAAATTGGACAATTACTGGGAAACAGCTAAAGCGCATACGGCTTCGTCAATCGACTATCTCAACCAGCCACACAATGTTCTACCGAGAAGTGGTGCTATTGCTATTGGTGGCATTGCTGGATTTATATTCGCTGCACGCGGTGGCTTCTTTAAGAAATTAATCTATTCGTCCGCTGGTGCGGGTGCAATTGCGTCCCTCTGTTATCCACGTCAAGCTGAACAATTCGCAAAAGATGCATTATATGAAGCGAGAAAGGGCTATGCCATCACCTATAATTTTATTAAAGGCGTCAAGCCGACCGATGAAGTTCCCATCGAGCCGATTAATAAATTTCCAACGTCGATCTCGGACTTAAAATTCATGCTATGGGATCTGTATGATGAAGGCAAAGAAGCGATTTTCGGTGACAAAAAGAAGAAGGAGTGACTTATATATCCGAATGAAAAAGTTCCGTAAGGCCGCTTAAAGCAATCGAACGAGTATAATGAAAGTTTTCGTTTGTGTCTCTATTATTTGTTAAAGTATAAAACATTCAATGGAAAATTTAGTCAACATAAATCCTTAGCGAAATACTTATTAACGATTGACAATGTGCAAGCAAAAGATTGTAAATATAAAACTGGCTCCCAGGTCTCGTAAGCAAAAAACCCATTGAGTAAATATGTTTCACAGAGCGAGCCCCCTGTGGCACTTAGATTTGGCGATTGAAAATTTAAGTATTTATATTCCTCGAGTTGACAGACTTCAGATTTAGCCAGATTCAGACTTATTCATTGCATATGAACTGCCACTTCTCTACACTCTCATGGATATTAAGCATATTTGCGTATATAGTTGACATCGTTTTCAATAACACACTTGAAAAGAAACTACCGTGGACAGAAAATATAAAAAATCAAGTGTTTCCCTGAAGTGTCTAGTCATTCCACAGCTCCGCATCAAAAGAGAAACTCAAAAAAAAAAATTCCATTTTTTTTTCAAATTCTTTCATCCAAAATAGGTGATGCGCATCAAAGTGTCAATCAAAATTCAAACCCAAGCTCCACTCGTTCGTGCGTTATTGAATTAAATAGAGGCCTTGTCAATCCTTCAAAAAACCAAGCATCAAAACCAAATGATATGAAAGAGCTTGACTCGATTTTAACGACAATCATCGCGGGGCCTATGGGGTATTCAGCCCAGAAAACAAGACAAAAAAAGTTTATAAATCTTAATGACAGTTGATATCGGCACCCTGTAGCGTTGGACCCGAATAGCGAGCGAGAAGATGAAAGTCATCAAAGTGAATAAAGAAAACCAAAAACGAAAACTTTAAACGATTTAATCACCCAACAATCAAACGAGCATGATCGCATCGATGGTTGCAGAGTATGATGACCCACATCTCATGAGTAAGTTGAAGGGCGGGCATCCCAACCTTTTTTGTGTGCGTGATCGCTTGATTGGTGTCTTGATATATCACCAAAAGTACAACTAAGTGCCTTAGGCACTTGTCAGAGTTGGATTCGAAAGTGAATTAATATTGTATTTCTCTTGAAGTTTTTCACTCATCCATGACATCCCTTTATATATAGTTAATAATGGCAACTGATTGATGAGACGACGAATATTTTGTAGCATGAAATTTGGAGATGTCGTTTTTTATGTATTGAATATGGGTTGGAAGATGATTCCCATAATTAAATTTATCTCTTTTCAAATTGGGTTCCAACTGCTTCTCAGAGCTAAACGCATTATCTTCGTTGGTCAAATTGAAAGTTGAGATACTTTATCAAAGGAAATTTGCATGTGGGCAGATCCAGTCAAACGGGACGCTGATCTCTTCTTCTTCTTCTTCTTCTTCTTCTTCTTCTAGTGTGTTCTTTCCCGGCTTATACCGGGGTCCGCATGTTTTGAATTTTTTCTCCATTTCCTTCTATCCACTGCATCCTCGATTTTTAGTTCCGTTGCTTGGAGGTCCCTTTTCAAAATGTCTAGCCATCTTTGTTTTGGTCGTCCTCTTGGCCGAACACCTGTTACCTCAATACAGGACGCTGCTCTCGTACACTGCGAAGAGGAATAAATAGAAGGAAAAATTTTCAAAATTTCTCAGAATTGTGCCGAATATGTAATGGACCGAAATCTTGCACAAGGCCAAACGGGAAATAGAAAATGAATACCAATATTCGAAGGAACATACAATTTACGGTGCAGGAAGCCTGTCGGCACATGACCCAATGTCTACAGTGAGTCAATAGGTATAGTTCATCTCTGTCAACCATGTCAACAAGAAGTCTATATATTTAATTTTTGTGAGTTTTTGCTCCAGTGAATGCGATAGAAACAATCAACGAGGTTTCCACAGCTAGATTTCATTCATTTAACATATTTGCTGAACACATCTCAGAGGCATCAATAGCATAGAGCATTCGTTCCCGCCCAGCAGTCTGAAGGTTCCCGGTTCAAACCACAGCGAAGGCGGATGAAAATGTGAAAAGGCGGGTAATATTTGATGTATAAAAATAATTTAATCAATTCTTCCGGCTTAAGGTCAATGCATTTCTGTTATGAAAACTAATTTAAAAATAACTTAAAATAAAACAATTCCTACGCTCAGGGATGGAAAAGCGAATTATATGCATAAAAGTCTTTCAAAAAATCATGTCTTGGATTGAAAAAATTTTTAATTTGTTACCATAAATATTTTTCCTGAAAGCTTTTTGGTTTTCTAACTATTATATACTTTAAAAAAAGTAAATAAATTAAAAAAAAAAAAATAAACCCGTGCTCGCGCGAGATTTGAACCCGCGATCTTCAGAGCTCAAGGCAAGCACTCAACGCATTGAACCACCATAGTCACACGAATGGATCTTGCTATTGACGTACTAAAACAAATGCCTTCATAATGGTTCCCTCGTCAATAGCATGTCTATTGTTTGTCTCCACTATTGGTCGGTTTGCAATGACAAGCAATGTTAATTGTCTATAGCGGTTTGCATTGCGATGGGCATAATTGGTCAGTAGTACTGTTGACGCGGACAATAGGAAAATAGTATAGCTTCATTACTGTCATTTCCAGCAGGGTACTCATAGCCTGTAAACCAAAAATTCGAAAACAAAATTGTATAAATTTAAAAAACCATTTTTTATTTTTAACATTCTGCTGGATTTGGCCGTTTGTGTATTTAAAGAGGCCCTTTATGATGCTTATTTCAAACCTCATCCAAAGTAATCATCCCTTATAAAAAATATTCAATATATTTTTTGGTTCTTCCTTTGATTTAAAAGAGGTTGAAGGTTCTCCCGGGCTGTAAAGAAAACTTCAATATTCTTTTCTTTGGGCAAGAATTTTTTTTCGGCAGTTTTAATGGAATTTTTACGAAATTACTTTTGGTGTGTGTCGCTTAAACATAAATAAAAATTAAAATATTTTTTTTTTTTTTTTTTATAAATAGTTGAAGCATTTTTTTTTTTTTTTTATATTTACAAATTACAATACATTTTATGGTACTTAAAACCTAAAAAACGGCGCACTGGACTTGCATATAAGACGCTTTAGAGCAGATCACGAAGCTTGGCTTCAGCAGTGTTGCTCCAATTCCAACAGTGAATCAATCCACAACAAATCGATCAACCATTTGTAAAATTGTCGCTAACTAACAACTAAATTGATAATAAATACGAAAAGTAAAATAAAGGTAAATCACATATGTACGTTAATTTGATTGGAATTACAAGAACTAAAAATTTAGTCAATCAAAAAAGTTATTCAATACAAAAAAACATAATGAATTAAAAATGTAATCAAGGCAGTTTATAAACAAATTTCAACAAATTCTCTAAGCAGCACAGAAGGAAGGCTATTTACAGTCGTCAACGGGCTTTCAGGCCATTCGGCAGATTGCACGAACCTGGCTGAGCCGCCGTATTACTTGCGATAAAAGCGCTACGCCACATGTTCCAAAATCCAGGGAACAAATTTTGAAATGCGCGTACAAACGCCGGGTAAATTCGCTTCCGCACAGCCAATGCCCCATGATATGATTCCGGCAAGAAAGAAACGGCCGTCTTGTGACTTGACCTGAAGAAGTAATGAAATGATTTCATCAATTATCATGGTACTTTTTCTTGAATACACACCTGCAATGGTCCACCAGAATCGCCTTGGCACGAATCTTGACCTCCTCCTTCATATCCCGCACACAGGAATATATCCGGAATGATTTCTTGACGTCCGGCACGAAGGAACATCGTTTTGCAGTTATCATTGCTGACGATAGGTACGGCCACCTACATATATGATATGAAAATTTTATGATAGAAAAGAATAAATCAAAAACTCTGTAGAATGTAATCTAACCTCTTGCAGCACCGAAGGCAGGGTGCCACCTTCGCTAAGGCGACCCCAACCAGTAACGGTTGCATTCATGCCGATGAGCAAACTGTCCGTTTGCGGCAAACAAATAGGACTGACGTGCGGCGCGAATTCTAGCGGCTGCTCCAATTTTACCAAGGCCAAATCGTATTCATAAGTAAAGAAATTGTATTTGGGATGGACGACTTTCGTAGCAACCGCACGTTCGATGTAGGGTAGCGATTCCTGAACATGGGAAAAGTCATATTCGCCAACGCGGATCCGTATTTGCGAAGTTAACAGACTATAAAGACAAAGGCCGACTATAAAGTGGGACCGATCGATGGTTTAACTTGATCGGTACTTACTCATCAACACAATGTCCAGCCGTAGCGATCCAATTCTCGTTGATAAGTGCTCCTCCACAGCGGTGAGTACTCGAGAAGCCGAAAAAAGAGGTTCTCCGCACAGAAACCTGCCATGGCCAGCGACCGAACGCGGCACTCTTTCCGCCTACAATGCGCGTTTCGGGGCGTGTCAGCAGGGGTGTTCCACATTCAACTGATTATTTAAGATAATCTGTTAATAAATGGAACCTTCAATTATTTTGAATACCTTACCCCCTCGTGCTGCTGATATAGTTTTTACAATTGGAATTCCATCTCCGATTTCATTGGATTCGATCGTTGTGGGATCCAAAGTTTGTGTTGACTGTGATGCCGATGATGATGATGTTGATGGTGAAGGTCGATTCGTTGAAGTCGATGACCAAACACCATTTGATGGTGCCAAAGTTGAAGGACGATATTTAGACGTTGTTGTTGTTGTTGTGGTTGTGGTATCAATTGATGTTGTTGAATTACTCTTGGCATCTGTCGTTGATGTCGTCCACATCGGCGTCGTTGAGCCTTGGAAATTCTGCACTGTCGTTGGCTTCGTCGATGGTCTTATACTATTATGAGTCTGAAATGCCAAATAATGGGGATGCTAGGCGTTAAAAAAAAAACTTTTTAATGATGAAACATAAAATGTAACGATTTACCCCCAACTGCGGAAACTTGCTTCTTAAGATGCTTAAGCTCGAAGCTCATTTTTAACGTCTTTAGTCCGCTTTCGCAGTGGTGGAATACATCGATCAAACCACTTAAGACGGTGCTTACAAAACGATTTGCAATACACGAAATCGGATATTTTTGGAAGTGGTTGACTTATAAGTTGATATATTTCAAGAAATCCAACCTCTCTCTACTAAATACATATATCGATATCATTAGAGAAATGAAGCCGATCTCCCGAAGGAGAGTCATTTATCGACAAAACGATAACCGTATAGCATTCGATCATCTTTATTTAAAAGCTGTGAATCAAAGTGCAATTGCCTTGGATTTTGGAATGGATTTTTCACCCTAAAACACACTTTAAAGAGCCATGCAGAATAAGAAGATCATCGGACGGACGGACGACGCGTCGAATCGAGTGGCAGACAAACGAGTGAGTTAACATCCTTGACTAGACAATAAGCTCCAGCAATGAGCTTGGCACTCCTAGCTCACGAGAATCTTTCATCAGGTATTTTGAAACAATAAACTGTCCCCCAAGGCGATGAGGGCAAACCGACCCATAACGTACATAGCTTGCAGCTTCAGTACACGCATCCATTCGAACATGCATACATACATACATACACATCGTTACATACATACATACCTGTGATTGTTGTGGCCTATGCTTCGGCGTCGTTGTTTTCGTTGTTGTTGTTGTTGGCTTTGGCCTTCGTGTGGAATTAACGATGGACGTTGAAGAAGGCAACTGATGATGATGATGATTATGAAAAGCGGGCGACGACGTCGTTGGCCTTTTTGTTGGCTTCGAAGGTTTCGGACGCAACGGAGTTGGCTTGTCCCAGCTGCTGGGAGGTCTTGGTTTCGTAATGAAGTTGGGCTCCGTCGTCATATGCCAATGCTGATGAGCTACCGTATGAGAGGTTGAGGGCCACAAATCTGCGAAGGACGAAATCGTAAAAGAAATTATTAATGATGCGTAATGTCGTCGGTGGTGGGGGAATCGTCTTTACTCACTTGTTGTGGATGATGACGAAGAGAATGGTGATGGTATACTCTCTGCGAATTGTAAATCATTGGTGCCGATTGCATTGGACGACCACGGTGGGTCCATGCTCGTTGTTGTTGAGGTTGTCGGTGCTTTCGAGGGTCTATGAAGCGCACCTTGATGATGTGGCCCAGATGGTCGAATAACTAAGGTACCGGCACCATGTGGACGCTCTATAGTAGTCATGCCACTGAAAGAGGACCAAAGGATTTTTCATTTTGACGTATAAGAAGAATTTTAAAAATTCATTTCATCAGACTCTCACCTAATGCTGGGCTTGTGAGGTGCATGTGGTGGGCGTGGTCGATGATTAAAGCTGCTTATACCCACTGGCTTCGTAGGCCTCGTGTAGGAAAACGCCGGCGGCATTATAATATTATCTGTATAGTTATGTGCACAGCAAGAACCGAACATAAATGAGTCCACACACATTCCGACGTGCCGGCCCTCCGATTTGATGCACTCCCACACGAACATGCACGTTCCTTCGATGCGACCAATGGAGCATGGTTTTGGACTGATTTTGAAATTTTGACTCCGATGCAGGTAGAGTACACCCGACTCTGACTGGAAGTCTTCAATGTTGTAATTGTTGTTGTTGTTATTGTTTATTGTATAGCTGAGTCGCTCGCCGAGTGAGGAACGAGCTCGTTCAGCTAGAAGCGGCTGGACAAGGCAATTGGCTAATAATATCACTAATAATACTTCTACTATTTGGTTGAGGCAAGGTGTTCTGCTGCTGGTGCCGCTGATGCTGGCGCTGCCGGGACGTCGCTGACTGGACATTGACTGGTGCGCTGTACGCCGCGGGGGGGAACTTGTGCGCTGATTCAAGCGTGTTCGAGAGCGGGATAGTGTTTGCGATACCAGGATCTTCGACCACTCCGTATACGTCTTGCCCTTGACTAGCCATGTTCGACTATTTCTATTCCACATATTGCAAGTAAGTTGATAAGCTAAAAAAAAACAAAAAAAAAAGTTTAGTGCTTAGTGGAATTCTAGGAATTGAAAAACCACTCCCTAATGACATCAATTTCATCAAGAAGAACACAGCACAAATGAATGGCACAGCCACTGGCTGGTTTAATTGTGGCTTTTCACTTTTCGTTTGGCCCCCAACACGGTCGAAAAACCAATATTTGCCAATCTGCGAACCGAGGAGCTGCGAGCTGCAATCGCAATAAAAACGCAATTAAGGAAAAACGCATCGCACGAGTGCATCGTCGTGTGCGCAGCGTGCTCCAAGCTCCCCCATTTATTGCACGAAATGGATCTACTCAAAGTCTCGCCTGGCTGCGTGCGTCCAACTGTGGCAAGAGAGGGAGGCCATTAGCGAACGAAATTTCCTCCGTTCGGTATCCGGCATTAGGCATTCGGCTTTCCACTTTCCTTCCCTCAACGTCAAAAGTAAACTTTATGTGGATGCATTTGTCAATTGGAAATTGCTGGGAAGTGGACGATTGCAAGAAATTTCTGCCTATGGCAGAGACCTAATTTAAGGTAATTATATTTTCCATTCCTATTTTTAAATCAATGGGACGCTTTAAAATTTATCCCCACCTATATTTTACTATTTATAGCAATTTCGTAAATATTGTTGTCAGTTTAGTGGAGAAAAGTCTTCAGGAAAAGTTTTTTAGGGGAATTTTTATACCGTCTTTATTTTCACCCCTTTCTTGGTGGTGGTTTTAACTCCACTGAATACACATCTGAAAATCTGATATTGTTCCTCTTTCGGCTTCGAATCTTAATTTTGAATGACCACCGTTGTGTCGCCTTAAAAAAAGTTCTTCTCGCTTACCTTTTCATATACTTTAGTGAGCACATCAGGGCCTTCATTGATCGGTTATTCTGAAAAAAAGGAAAGAAAAATAAGAAATCTTTTAACACTGAAGACCTAAATTTCAAGGTTCTCTCTTCTCTTTTTCTTTCACTCTATTCTCATCCTCTTTCTCTTGCTTTCTAAAAAAGAAATATAAATTAATAAGTGTCGCAAAACATCGCTAATGAGCAAAACGGCGGACCTGAAACTGCGCAAGACCCAAGATCAATTTTCGAGCGAAGTTCTTAGTAACCCTGTTACGGGAAGCGAACGGAGTCTGCGTGAAATGAGTTGGAAAAAAAAAGACGTGAAGCGAGAGATCTCGAAAAGCAATTAAAAAGCGAAAATATTCACGCCTTATCAAAAGAAGAAAGCGAAATGAAATAGAAAATCATTTTAAATCAGCGAATTGAGAACGAAAAACGCTTATGAAGAAAGTAAAACGAAATAATTTTTTTAAATATTTTTTTTTCTTATTTTTTTTTTTTTATAAAGAGACATGATTTATGGGTACTTCATTGAGAGGCGTTAAATTTCCCAAGTAAGACTTTTGACGCTTAAAACCCATTTGAAATGAAAGTGAATGAGCGGAAACGAATGGAGAACGATTGCGAAAGTTTCCGCTTGGGTTTTGAAGGGTCAAGTAACAGTATTTATATATAGACATTTAAGTGCCCGTTAACGGCTCTGAAAAGTCAAAGTGCTAGGTCACTTTATACTTTATGAATAAACAAATTAAAAGAGGGCTGCCCATCAGAGCGCATGCGCGGATACTTCCATGCGCATGCGCCGGTGCTTTACGGATCGTTACACCAACGCTCAACCGCTAACCACCGATGTATTGATCAATTTATCGCCTCCAGCTATAAATCATTTCTTATTTTGATAAAAAAAATTTTTTTTGATTGTGTGATTTGATTGGACTTTTTTTTTTTAAATTAATCAGATTTTAAACGCTTTCGATTGGATTGGGGGACCATCTGACGAATCGCTTGAATCATCCGCATTTTATCCGATCAGAAAACACACTGAGTAATCCATTCAAACAATTTTAATTTTCTTTACAACAACACCACTCCGAGTGAGGTTTTTCGTGGGTATTTTTCGGCTTATTTCAACTTGTTTTCATCTTCTTTACGTTTTTGTTGTCGTCGTTTTAACGTCAATGAAGCGATTGAGCGTGAATCCCGAGAGTGATGTCGCATGAATTATTTAATTTACGATGGAGATCTATGAAAATGCTTTTCACTGTTTGATGACGTGTACCCTCTCACTCTCTCACTCCCTTTCTCACTCTCTTTCTCTTTCTTCATCATCACTTTCCCTATTTTTTCCTGTTTTTCTCTCTCTTCGTCTCTCTTTCTCTCTCTTTTTCTCTCTCTTTTCCTCTCTCTCTCTTTCTCTCGCTTTCTATCTCTTTTTCACTCTCTTTCTCTCTCACTCTCCTCCATTATTATCACTTTCCCTATTTTTTCTCTCTGTTATTTTCTCTCTCTCTCTTTTTCTTTCTCTCTCTTTTTCTCTCTCTCTCGCTTTTTCTCTCTCTCTCTATTTTTGTCTCTCTTTTTCTCTCTCGATTTTTGTCTCTTTTTCTCTCTCTTTCGCTCTCTTTTTCTCTCTCCTTTTCTCTCTTTTTCTCTCTTTCTCTCTCTTTTTCACTCTCTTTCTCTTTTTCTTTCTCTCTTTCTCGTTTTCTCTCTTTATGTTTCTCTTTGTCTTTCTCTTTCTCTTTGTCTTTCTCTTTCTCTCTCTCTCTCTTTCTCTTTTTCTTTTTCTTTCTCTCTCTCTCGTTTTCTCTCTTTATGTTTCTCTTTGTCTTTCTCTTTCTCTTTCTCTCTCTCTCTCTCTCTTTCTCTCTCTCTCTATTTCTCTCTCTCTCTCTTTCTCTCTTTCTTTCTCTCTCTCTTTCTCTCTCTCTTTCTCTCTCTTTCTCTCTCTCTCTCTTTCTCTTTCTCTCTTTCTATCTCTCTCTTTCTATCTCTCTCTTTCTATCTCTCTCTTTCTCTCTCTCTCTCTTTCTTTCTCTCTTTCTCTCTCTCTCTCTCTCACTGTCTCTTTCTCTCTCTTTGTCTATGTGCTATTGATAAACACAGATCCAGTTATCTACTTGACTCCGTTGCCGATCGATCGAATTGACGAAACGACCGACGTCTTCTAATTGACTGGCATCCCAGAGAGACCCGAATTGGGCAAATAAGAGATAATGAAATTTACTCATGACCAAACATTGGATCCGATTTAAATGGCCGGCTCATTTCTAATGAATAGATGGATGGATGGACGGATGCATTGATTTAGAGCCGCAGGGCACTTTACAGCGGCTACTGCATTTTGATATTCTAATGGATTTTTTTTTTTTTTTGAACTAGCGGTGTCTTAAAACAATCCTCCTATGATGTTCACACTCATCATTGAATTCCCCTCAGGCATTATTGACTTTTTACACCATCCGTCCACACGAATGTTTACTCGTTAGTCGGTGAGGATTGATGATGATTCTTGCACTTTTCCCCTCCATTCATTCGAGGGTTTCTTTTTTGTAGGTCTTGTAGCGTGTTAATTACCTTGTGTACCCATTGTGTAGGCAGCCGTGGACAACGGTCTAATCGCTGCCTCAACACACACTCTCCATGCGCCATTTCTCCGTTCGCTTGGCTCCTTATTCAAATGAGGTCAAATTTAGACATCAAGAAACCGTCAGGTCTTAAATTTTCCCGTCATGACTGCCGTTTTTCCAATTTCCAAACAATGACTTTGGCGTTAATAGATTTTTAAGTGAAATTACTGAATGTAATTGATTTTTTTTCTGGCTTCTGCTTCTGCTGAACCAATGAGAAAGCGGGGCACTTCGGCTTGGGTGGGATTGGGCACTTTCGCGCATGCGCATTAGCTTGCGGTGAAAGATTTTTCCCATTAGAGAGAAGAAGGTTTTTTTAGAAAGCCAGTCAATAGAATATACCTTTAGATGGTTCTCTTTTGAATTGAATTATTGCTTTATACCCATATAAAAATGGGCTCTAATCTAATCCGAACGGAATCTCGTTCATACAGGTCCACATTGGTCCCAAGTTCATTGGCACAATTTCGATCCAGCAATTGTATCGTCGCAACAGGTTTTTTTTGGGAAAAATGTGCGTCCGCAAAACGCAAATTGTGTTCCTTGCGGTTTCGCATCGAATAAATCAAAGCACCACGAACCAGCCAGCCAGCCAGTCAACCAGCCAACCGCATTTACCCACAAACCAACACCGACACGTCTCCACCTGCCCACCGCTGTCGCCGTGATCCTCGATCGTGATCATTCATCATTCGAGCACACGAATGTCGCAGCGTCGCAGCGTCGAATTGTCTGTCGTGGGGCTGTCGGGCTGTCTGCCCGGCATGCGATTTGGCTTAATGACTTAATTTCAGTCGTAAGCAGCATTGATCGTTGGAAATCGATTTGTGCGCTGCCCTGTGTTGCCCCGTTCAATTTTTGGGTGGTTCGCGCAAAGTGAAAATGGCCAAAGACGTACAAGTAATTACCGTTTGACCGTTGCCTCTATTCTTTCCCTTCCCTTCGATCCCTTAAACTTCTGCCCTTCTCGCCTGTTCTCGCCTCGCCGCGTTTCTAATTCAATTCGCCATTTTACCGTACGTCATTTTCGCAAATAATACGCGAATTACATGCGGTCGTTCTATGGGTTTTTGCTATTGTTGTTGTTGGGTTGGGATCATAACTCAGTGGCCTGGCATTAAATAAAAAGAACGGAAGGTAATCAGCGCGCTGACGGTGAAGCGAGATGATTTTCCCCCCGAGATTCATGGGCCGATCACATGCGAAACCACTGAGCCGCGAGCATTTTACAAGTCCATATGATGAAAACTCATGTCCGTTGTTGCGTAATTTACGTCACTACTCGTTAAATGGTAATTCCTGTGAATGCTTGTTGGTTTAGCAGCACAAAATACTGGATTCTACCTGACATTTTATTGAACCATTTTGCGGCAGAAACCATAAAAAGCCATAACCGAGCCACAAAAACGAGCTTAAATCAAGTGCAACAAAAGCTTACGAGGCTTTTTGGGAAAACCATGCAAAGGAGTCGATTTGACGAGAAAAGACGATAAATAAGTTAAAATTATCTAAGCACACACAGCTTGCGGCTATAATTCTCACAAGCTTTAAATTCGGTTATTGCCATATAACGAAATTTCAATATTTGAACTCCCTAATAGGCCGTTTACATATGCCATTTTATTCGCGTTTTATCAACTTTGTCCGTTTTAGCACTAAAACAACTTAGATTTTTCCCGTTTTATCGTACATAAATAAAACGAGAAACTTTCCTGTTTCAATTTAAAACAAGTAGCTAAATAAGATAAATCCTGCTTATAACTGCTAAAAATATCGAAATCTGAGTGTCATCACTATAAAAATTCAAGACATATGGTAATTGAAATTTCTAATTTAAAAATTGTGAGGTTGTTTCCACAACCAATGTAGAAAACGAACACAATTTCAATAATTGCTTCTTATCTAAATAACAATATTCACTCATATTTCACGTGTTAAACAAACAAACGATAACTACAAAATGACAAAACGACATGTGCATATGTAAACACCCTGTTTTGACTTAGTCGTTTTAGCTTAAACGAGTAGCGCTAAAACGTATATGTAAATGCCCTATAATATAGAGTATTTAAGGCACTCCAAGGCACACAAGACGGAGTATGACCATATCCGCCAATCGTGAATTAGAGCTGGAGATAGTTGCGATGATCGATAGTCTGATTATTCGATTGTCTGAACTATCGCTGATATCGATAGTAGTATCGGCGGTAAAATTTTTATAATATTGTACAAACCGATCCTTCCTAAATTTATAGCACGTGGGAATATACAAGAAGGTTACTTAAATTTTCAGGAATCTAATCTATCCATACTTATTGACCATAGTACACGCAATTTTGCAACAGCGCCTATAATTCTCATTTGGTTTATAAAATGGTGCACATAAAACTCGCCGAATTTCTGTAAATTTTTCACTACGGTAAGTCGCAAGAAGATGTTGAGGTTTGTTTTAATTATGGGGTTTTCTCATAAGAGCTTAAACAGTGATGCCAGATCGTGGGTTTTTTCCCATTTTAGAATATTGTACAAACGGATCCTTCCTCAATTTATAGCACGTGGGAATACACAAGAAGGTTGCTTAATTTTCAGGAATCCATCCATAATTATTGACCATAGCACACGTTGCTTAGCAACAACGCCTATAATTCTCATTTGGTTTATAAAATGGTGCACATAAAACTCGATAATCGTAAAAA